>JAXIVJ010000119.1:140000-215212 GCA_036785665.1 Chirona hameri | reverse complement strand
TAATAATATGTGGTCACACATTAGTGCAGTAGCGGATCCAGGGGGGGGGGGCGTAGGGGCTGAAGCCCCCTGCCTTAGAAAACGGCGCTCTCGGGAACCGCGACGCCGTTCTTGCAAAGGATTTGCCGGCGCCGAAGGTGCTGTAGCGTTCTTGGGAGGCCGCCAGGGCGCCCTTGTGTCCACCGACATAGTCGTGGACACAAGGGCGCTCTTGAAAGGCACCCTGGCACCCTCAGAAGACAGCTTGCCGCCCTCACAACGCATTATGCGGCCCTCAGAAGGTACATCGCCGCCCTCGGAAGGCATTATGCCGCCCTCGGAAGGCATCATGCCACCTTCGGAAGACATCATGCCGCCCTCGGAAGGCATCATGACGCCCTCGGAAAACATCGTGTCGCCCTCAGAAAACATCTTGTCGCCCTCGGAAGACATTTTTCCGCCCTCGGAGTGCATTATGCCGCCCTCGGAAGATGTCTTGTTGCCCTCGGAAGGCATATTGCCGCCCTCAGATCGCATTATGCCGCTCTTGGAAGGCATCATGCCCTCCTCAGAGTCCAGAGAGCATTATGCCGCTCTCGAATTTTGATTCGCCACCTGACTTCACGATCTAAAATTGGATTAGCCGGCTGACGACCGATCTAAAAATGTATTTTACACTGCGGTCGTTGTCTCGCGGAATCAATATTTAGATCGTCATTTACGTGGAATAAGGGCAATTACCGAATCTGGTCACATTTATTATTCCGATATATTGATGGACATGTTCTCCAACACTTTTTAACTTCCGAGTATGCGTATGTTGCTCCGAATTGGCCTAATGCCATAGGCCTCACAGTTTGATAGTGCATATATGCCCAAATATGGGCATAACAAAATCTAGAAATTGATTGATCTATTTTGTATCGCCTCTGTAGTTTGCCCAACTGACATGTTGCGAGAAGACGAAAAATAGATGCAACATAAGGTACGGAACGTTTCACGTCAATATCTATCATAGTTTTCAAGATATTGAGAAAATCCGAGAGGGAGCAGATTCTGCCCCCTCCCTTCCCTCCGGGGGAGGGGGGCTGGTTAAGGAAGAGGCATATTTTACCCGTTTAACCCGCGAGTTACTGGAGTATATTTCATAACGCGACTTACTGGGGGGGGGGGGGCTATTTTTTGCCCCCCCCTCTGATCTCCGGAACTACTGGACCGAATGTAAAAATTAAAACGGCATTCGATAGCCCTGGGAAATTTATTGAGGGAAACATAATATTGTTGACCTCGGGGTCACCGATGACGTCACAGGTCAGGTCAAGTATAAAATGTTTGACCGTGTCAAAAGGTCTCGATGGATGGAATTGTCGCGCAAAATTGCGATATTAAACGCATAAACTGTCGATACATCGGTATGATTCGTGTGTCTGACACTTCTTAGTACCTTTCTAAGCTGTTTATGACCTTGGGTCAGGTCAAGGTCATCCGAGGTCACGAGGTCAAACTGCAGATTACGGTCATTAGGCGTTGTAACACATGTTTATGGGTTTGTTTTTCGTCTAGAACGCGAAAAATGACCTTAGAACATTGTTTGTTCCATATAAATAGAAGTAAAAAGCAAAAATGGAAATGCGTTTTTTATGCATAGTAATGCTGTGAGAAGTGGTCGATTTTTGTTATTTAAAGGTCATAACTCGGTCATTTTTAAAGATATCGACTTTAAATTTGGTACACATATTCACCGCATACGTCTCGATCACATATATTCCGGTTTTTAGATAATTCTGATTTTTTCTTGAAAATTTTGTTAACAAAATGTATTTGGATTTCTCAAAATTTTGAATTTAAAAAAACTCAAAACATGAGATTGCAGTTTGATAGCGCGGTCTATTGTCAGTAATTTGCTTTAAAACAATTTAGTTTATCTCAAATATCGTACCTTTGACAGCGTTTTCCGCAAACCATTATTTTGCAACAAAACCCGAAGAACATGACGTCACTCTGACGTCATTCCCGGTTGACCTATCATAGCCTCATATTTTTCCGTTTGCCAACAAGTGTAGAATTGATGTGAGAGAAGGTACTGCAAGTTTGGTGACGATACCGGTGTTTGTTTAGGAGTTATTGCAAAATAATGGGGGGGGGGGGCAAAAAATAGCCCCCCCGTAACTCGCGGGTTAATTGACATCTTGTATTGGCGCCCCTCTGGACCATGCCGCCCCTGTTACCGAGGAAATATGCCGCCCTCGGGCCTGCAGCCCCCTGCCTTAGAAAATCCTGGATCCGCCACTGCATTAGTGAGAGTGACCCGTCACCTGCCTTCATTGCGGTAAAGGGAAATATTCACCTTCATTGCGGTAAAGGGAAATGAGTGTGACCCGTCACCTGCCTTCATTGCGGTAAAGGGAAATATTCACCTTCATTGCGGTAAAGGGAAATATTCACCTTCATTGCGGTAAAGGGAAATATTCACCTTCATTGCGGTAAAGGGAAATATTCACCTTCATTGCGGTAGAGGGAAATATTCACCTTCATTGCGGTAAAGGGAAATATTCACCTTCATTGCGGTAAAGGGAAATATTCACCTTTTGAGTTTTTAGCGACAATTTCTTAGGCTTCCGTTATGGTATAAAAATGATGTGATCTACATTTATGAATGAAATAAAATTATTCCCTTATTCGAAGTTGGAAGTTTGGACAAATTAAAAAGCAAGTATATATACTTCTTTCGGAGTTCATGATCGGTGTTTTTCCTCCACTAGCGAAACGCGACATATCTGGCGCTTTTGTATAAATATGTTCAACGTTGAATACCTCTCGTTTCTCAACAAATCGCATACACTAAATAGGTCGCCGTCCGAGGCCAAACTAAACTGCCAATTTCAATGCACTTTTTCAAATGCTTGTGATTGTTCATAAAAGTTTGGCACATATTCGCAAAAGATAGAGTGCAGGCAACATATTGCATACCTTCATGATAAATAACAATGCGTAGGGAGGCTAATTTACTGAATTCGTTACCGAGTACTTAACTATAACTTGAAATATATTTCGGTAGGAATGTTTATATGCAAAATGTGATCATTTTTCAATATATTTTGGTCTCGTCTATCGATTTCAAGTAATACTTCGTTTTTGTGGAAACGGGTGCCACATTCCCGTTAAGCACAGCCGTGCTGCCGCTGCCGGCGCGGCGCGACCACTGAGTGTCCGTCAAGGCCAGTGTACAGTGTAGCGCGGCACCGCTGACTGCCGGGCTGTGACAGCCACTTCCTGAGAAACGGACCGTCGTGACTCACTGGGGCATGGCCCGCCCCGGCACCCAGAGAGCTGAAGAAGAAAAAATGACAGAAACTGGAAAGGTGACGGGAACTTTAAAGTTCCTGCGAGTACAACCCGCAACAAAATTGTTTTATATCTGGACTTTAAACATCGACATCTGCCAAGGGGCGAAGTCGGAAGGATTTTGATGTTAAATAACCTCTTTGTGTTGTCCATCAAAGCATGCGCTTGAAAATGTTCGCAGTTATGCAGGAAGTTTTTGTCGATTTGTTCTCACCTCTGCCGTTGCCGGTCTTGGACCGGATGGCCAGCTGGCCGGCTGGCCTGTATCTTGCTAGATGAAACCGAGCGGATTATCATAGAAATCGGAGAGGCTGAACTATTGTCTTGTTGCGCAATCCCATGTAGCCTAGGAACCGCAAGTGGTTTAGACTATCAGCGAACAAGCTGGGGTTGTGGTCATGGTTTAAACGGATCAGGGGCTCTTAGCTAAGGGGGTACATGGAGTTTTGCATTTGGTAAGATGTGGTGCAACAAACAAAAAGGTGAAACACAAACATTGATACGTCTGACAGGAACCGCATTAAGACAGGCAAGGAGCCTGCAAAGAACCAGACAAATGGAGAGTGGAATCCCTGAGCTACTTCGTTCATTTTGTATGCTTTGGTGTAAGGTGTTTGCTCTATGCCAATGAGAACTCCTAACCTTTCACGACCATTCTCTGGAGATAAGTCTGGAACTTTCGGCCGCCAAACGGCCCGCTTACTGCCATTCACATACAGGCTTTGAGTGAAGGCTATGAATGGTCTTTCTTCCCTCCTCTGCTACGCCATTAATTTCATCTTCGTGCATTATTGGGTAGCTGATGTTTTCCTCCGCGTTCCTAGTAGATGTTTACATATGTTTCCACAAGTGTACCCTTTAAACGAATTAACCTACATATGTATGTGCAATGTGCATGTCATTCATAACTTGTCCTTGATCGCCGATATAGTGTGTGAACGGTGTCACTGAATGAGGCCAACTGACTTACCAAACAATCTGACATACTTATATCTTCAATAGCTAATGATCCATATCGAGCGAAAGAATAACCAAGCCAGTAAAAGTTCTAAGAGTCTTCTGCTCCTGTATGTCGGGAATTTCCCATAAAACCCCACCGCCATCACCGCTGGCATTCGTTTGCATACGGGAATGAAGGTCGATGTATGCCGCGCCCATTCGGTGGCGTGTATGACGTCACACGGAAAATGTGCCGGGTGACGTCACAGGCCACAGCCGTCTACCCGATGACGTCACAAAACAAACACCTGCCGTATGACGTTGACGTCGTAGGGCAAAAACTTGCCTGTGTGGTCGCAGTGACAATTATCAGCATCCCCAGGGAAATTCACAACTGGGACTAGTGTAGACTGTAGCCTCCCCCCCCCCCCCCCCCCACCCCACACGCACACACATACACACACAATTGTAAGAGTAGAGAGAGAGAGAGAACAAAAAGAATAGAGATGGACAAAATAAAAAAATAGATCAATTGCTTCCATTCAGGACAAAGCATATCCGTCCATCCATAATCCACCGCACCATCTCTGCCCCTGTCTGACGGCAGATTTCTGCACCCTCTCTGCCCCTGTCTGACGGCAGATTTCTGCACCCTCTGCCTCGATCTAACATCTCCCCCTCCCACAGCGTCCGCCGGCAGCCATCCAGGGCTTCAACAACGCCACCTACGACCCGACCCCCGCCGGCGAGCTGACGCTGTTCCCGCCGCCCATCTCCGCGGTCTCGGGACCGGGCGGGGCGCCCGGGGTACGGCCCCAGTTCGAGCCGCTACCCGAGCTGACGGCGGCCGCGGCGGCGGCGGCGCACCCCCGGCCGGCGATCTACAACCTGTCCGTGTCGAGAGGCTTCTCGGCTAAGGACTGGTTCGGTGAGTACTCTGTGGTTGGAAGAGGGTGGTTTGGTTTGTTGGTTGGAATAGGGTGGTTTGGTTTGTTGGTTGGAAGAGGGTGGTTTGGTTTGTTGGTTGGAAGAGGGTGGTTTGGTTTGTTGGTTGGAAGAGGGTGGTTTGGTTTGTTGTTGGGAAGAGGGTGGTTGGTTGGAAGAGCGTGATTTGGTTTGGTGGTTGGAAGAGCGTGGTTTGGTTTGTTGGCTGGAAGAGGGTGGTTTGGTTTGTTGTTGGGAAGAGGGTGGTTTGTTGGTTGGAAGAGGGTGGTTTGGTTTGTTGGTTGGAAGAGGGTGGTTTGGTTTGTTGTTGGGAAGAGGGTGGTTTGTTGGTTGGAAGAGGGTGGTTTGGTTTGTTGGTTGGAAGAGGGTGGTTTGGTTTGTTGTTGGGAAGAGGGTGGTTTGTTGGTTGGAAGAGGGTGGTTTGTTGGTTGGAAGCGGGTGGTGTGTTTTGTTGGTTGGAAGAGGGTGGTTTGGTTTGTTGTTGGGAATAGGGTGGTTTGGTTTGTTGGAAGAGGGTGGTTTGGTTTGTTGGTTGGAAGAGGGTGGTGTGTTTTGTTGGTTGGAAGAGGGTGGTTTGGTTTGTTGGTTGGAAGATGGTGGTTTGGTTTGTTGGTTGGAATATCATGGTTTGGTGTGTTGGTTGGAAGAGCGTGGTTTGGTTTGTTGGTTGGAAGAGGGTGGTTTGGTTTGTTGGTTGGAAGAGCGTGATTTGGTTTGTTGGTTGAAAGAGCGTGATTTGGTTTGTTGGTTGGAAGATGTTGGTTTGGTGTGTTGGTTGGAAGAGGGTGGTTTAGTTTGTTGGTTGGGAGATGGTGATTTGGTTTGTTGGTTGGAAGAGCGTGGTTTGGCTTGTTGGTTGGAAGAGCGTGGTTTGGTTTGTTGGTTGGAATAGGGTGGTTTGGTTTGTTGGCTGGAATAGGGTGGTTTGGTTTGTTGGTTGGAAGAGGATGGTTTGGTTTGTTGGTTGGAAGAATGTGGTTTGGTTTGTTGGCTGGAATAGGGTGGTTTGGTTTGTTGGTTGGAAGAGGGTGGTTTAGTTTGTTGGTTGGCAGAGGGTGGTTTGGTTTGTTGGTTGGCAGAGGGTGGTTTGTTGGTTGGAAGCGGGTGGTTTGGTTTGTTGGTTGGAAGAGGGTGGTTTGGTTTGTTGGTTGGAAGAGGGTGGTTTGTTGGTTGGAAACGGGTGGTGTGTTTCGTTGGTTGGAAGAGGGTGGTTTGGTTTGTTGTTGGGAAGAGGGTGGTTTGGTCTGTTGGAAGAGGGTGGTTTGGTTTGTTGGTTGGAAGAAGGTGGTGTTTTGTTGGTTGGAAGAGGGTGGTTTGGTTTGTTGGTTGAAAGATGGTGGTTTGGTTTGTTGTGGTTTGGTTTGTTGGTTGGAATATCATGGTTTGGTGTGTTGGTTGGAAGAGCGTGGTTTGGTGTGTTGGTTGGAAGAGCGTGGTTTGGTTTGTTGGTTGGAAGAGGGTGGTTTGGTTTGTTGGTTGGAATATGGTGGTTTGTTGGTTGGAAGAGCGTGATTTGGTTTGTTGGTTGAAAGAGCGTGATTTGGTTTGTTGGTTGGAAGATGTTGGTTTGGTGTGTTGGTTGGAAGAGGGTGGTTTGGTTTGTTGGTTGGGAGATGGTGATTTGGTTTGTTGGTTGGAAGAGCGTGGTTTGGCTTGTTGGTTGGAAGAGCGTGGTTTGGTTTGTTGGTTGGAATAGGGTGGTTTGGTTTGTTGGCTGGAATAGGGTGGCTTGGTTTGTTGGTTGGAAGCGGGTGGTTTGGTTTGTTGGTTGGAAGAGGGTGGTTTGGTTTGTTGGTTGGAAGAGAGTGGTTTGGTTTGTGTGGATATGTGGTGATGAAGAGAGACGGCCAAATCTGAGTCGTTTTGAGTGATGTTCGCGCTGGCGAACACGGGTGAGGGTTGTTTTGTATTGAGATATATAGATATATCGATAGCGAAGAGGAGCGGACAAGTTTGATCGTAGTTGTCGATGGATTTCTCAGGCTCCGATGTTGGTATGGATATATACTGGGACGTGTGGAAACAGGGAGCCAAATGCGTCCTGTTTGGGAAGTTTTTGTGTTGGCTGTTTTGTATTCGCCTGCCGACTTTTTATCCGACTTCTTGTGGGGATGACCTTTAAAACAAGCAATATTGCATCCAAACACGGGAGCTTTTTGGCCATACATCGCACCGGGTTGTTTGTCCAATGCGAACACAATGAACGCATACCAGGACATGATTATCATACGTGACCTATCGCTAGTCTCATTAGAAAACAAATAATACGAAGCATACACCAGAACCGACCAGATTATATTATATATCCTTCTTACCACTACCCACCACACAAATTCGTAACTGTTTCAAGCATCACGGCGATTGAGCTACCACGAAGTAGCGTCTGCTGCCATCTCTCTATCTCTACCTCTGTCTTGTCACACGATATCCTGAACTGCTGTGCTAAGTCGCCTACCCAGCGGAGGCTGGGAGGCTCGAGTGGTTCCCCGCCCCGGAAATTTTGTTAGTTTAACCGGCTTAGCCCCCTGTGACCCGGCGGGGGCTGGGAATCTCCTCATGTCTCGCAGGGTGTTAGTCTTCCGGTGTCTAGACGGCTTTTGGAGTGAGCGCCCCCTGTGACCCGGTGGGGGCTGGGAATCTCCTCGTGTCTCGCAGGGTGTTAGTCTTCCGGTGTCTAGACGGCTTTTGGAGTGAGCTAATACCTGACTGAGCTTTGGGAGTGTCCTAGTGTCTTACATGGGTGTGAGGCTGGCTGTGGAAGCGGAAGAGGCTCTCAGGGGGTGCGATCAGCCTCCTGTTGGGTCCCGCCGTGTTGCCGACAGCTGCAGGGACGGCCGCTCCGCAGGGACGGCTCCAATGTGTGGCATATGGTGGGGAGGTGTGTGTGAACTACTGGTCGTCCTCTGGTCCTGGGCGGCGGGATCGGTAGGGACCGGGAAGTCGCCGTCAGGTGCGGGCAAACTAACGACACTGCCTTAAATGACTGACAAAATCGCCGTGCGATGTGTGTTGGAAGATGGGTTTGTTGTCCAAAAGCTACTGAGGAATGCTCACTGGGTTCAGAAATTGGGGACTGGCCGAAAATTTGTCAGTCGCCATCAGTGTTCCAAAATTCCATTTTTGCTTGAGTGTCAGAATCTTAAATTGGAGGCCAAAAAAAAGACCATGAGAGTGGAAAATTATGTAGAAAATAGTACAATATTGATTTCTGTTTTGAATATGAAAGCAGTAGTTTTTGTTGAAATCGTGTATTTTTAGTCAATATCTATGTGAGAATCAATATCACAATTAATAATTTGAGAGTGGAGAATTCACTCCTGAAATGGGGAGTGAGAGGGAAAAACTTCACATTTGGGTGTCATTTTCCACCCAAATCGACACATTTTGGGACACTGATCGCCATGGAGAACGTATTGCTCATTGTTTGTTACTGGCTAATCCACTGGAATCGACGATCGATAATACCGCATTAAATATCCACCGCAGACATACCCGCCAGTATTTGAGGCCTTCGATCGGTATGTCGCCTATCGTTTAGTTCGGCCTCCGTGACTGCGGTATTTCGGCTAGCTATAGTTTAGTTCGGCCTCCGTGACTGCGGTATTTCGGCTAGCTATCGTTTAGTTCGGCCTCCGTGGCTGTGCGGTATGTCGGCTATCGTTTAGTTCGGCCTCCGCGGCTGTGCGGTATGTCGGCTATCGTTTAGTTCGGCCTCCGTGGCTGTGCGGTATGTCGGCTAGCTATCGTTTAGTTCGGCCTCCGTGGCTGTGCGGTATGTCGGCTAGCTATCGTTTAGTTCGGCCTCCGTGGCTGTGCGGTATGTCGGCTATCGTTTAGTTCGGCCTCCGTGGCTGTGCGGTATTTCGGCTAGCTATCGTTTAGTTCGGCCTCCGTGGCTGTGCGGTATGTCGGCTATCGTTTAGTTCGGTCTCCGTGGCTGTGCGGTATTTCGGCTAGCTATCGTTTAGTTCGGCCTCCGTGGCTGTGCGGTATGTCGGCTATCGTTTAGTTCGGCCTCCGTGGCTGTGCGGTATTTCGGCTAGCTATCGTTTAGTTCGGCCTCCGTGGCTGTGCGGTATTTCGGCTATCATCGTTTAGTTCGGCCTCCGCGGCTGTGCGGTATTTCGGCTAGCTATCGTTTAGTTCGGCCTCCGTGGCTGTGCGGTATGTCGGCTATCGTTTAGTTCGGCCTCCGTGGCTGTGCGGTATTTCGGCTAGCTATCGTTTAGTTCGGTCTCCGTGGCTGTGCGGTATTTCGGCTATCGTTTAGTTCGGCCTCCGTGGCTGTGCGGTATTTCGGCTATCGTTTAGTTCGGCCTCCGTGGCTGTGCGGTATTTCGGCTATCATTTAGTTCGGCCTCCGTGTCTGTGCGGTATGTCGGCTATCGTTTAGTTCGGCCTCCGTGGCTGTGCGGTATTTCGGCTATCGTTTAGTTCGGCCTCCGTGGCTGTGCGGTATTTCGGCTATCATCGTTTAGTTCGGCCTCCGCGGCTGTGCGGTATTTCGGCTAACTATCGTTTAGTTCGGCCTCCGTGGCTGTGCGGTATGTCGGCTAGCTATCGTTTAGTTCGGCCTCCGTGGCTGTGCGGTATGTCGGCTATCGTTTAGTTCGGCCTCCGTGGCTGTGCGGTATGTCGGCTAGCTATCGTTTAGTTCGGCCTCCGTGGCTGTGCGGTATTTCGGCTAGCTATCGTTTAGTTCGGCCTCCGTGACTGTGCGGTATTTCGGCTATCGTTTAGTTCGGCCTCCGTGGCTGTGCGGTATGTCGGCTAGCTATCGTTTAGTTCGGCCTCCGTGGCTGTGCGGTATGTCGGCTATCGTTTAGTTCGGCCTCCGTGACTGTGCGGTATTTCGGCTATCATTTAGTTCGGCCTCCGTGACTGTGCGGTATTTCGGCTATCGTTTAGTTCGGCCTCCGTGACTGTGCGGTATTTCGGCTAGCTATCGTTTAGTTCGGCCTCCGTGGCTGTGCGGTATTTCGGCTATCATTTAGTTCGGCATCCGTGGCTGTGCGGTATTTCGGCTAGCTATCGTTTAGTTCGGCATCCGTGGCTGGTCAGTGGGCGGCGGCAGACCGTGCAGAACTGCACCAATCCTATTGATTCACGACCCTGCCGTACCTGCTGGCTAATGCCATCGGTGACGTCATATGGCACGATCACGTCATGTTCGCTAATGGAATTCTGGGCGCGACGCGACGGTGGGATGCGGTGTGGGGTGACGTCATACTCTGGTGCCTTTGGGGTTATATACGGATTATTTTGAGACGTCTTTCTCTGGTGTTTGTGTGACGTCATATTTAAGTTCTTGTCAGACGCCAAAGTCTGGTTGTTTAGGGACCTCAAGAAGTTGATGTATCGATCGATTTTACTATGCCAATATTTGTTAACCCTTGACATGTATATTTTAACGCACTCCTGATTCACTCGCATGTTTTCTGCTCGATTTAGCCTCATGTGCCTGTCGCCAATAGCGCTGACTTGGGTTGCAGTTCTATAGTGGCTGGTGGGGAGAGGTGCTTGATGTTCTCCAGAAAGGATTTCAGTTCAGCTATTGAGGATGGTCCGAGCTTGACAGGCGCCCGACAGCTGGCTGTGGTTTGATGGGTCGTTACGTTCAGAGCTGAACGAATCGAGTGTCGACCGCGACAGGAGTCGACTGTTAAGCCCAGGCTACACTATGCGCGATTTCCTGGCTAAACGAATCGAGTGTCGACCGCGACAGGAGTCGACTGTTAAGCCCAGGCTACACTATGCGTGATTTCCTGAAAATCACGTGCGTGTTATCCGTGTTGTCGGGATTTGCGTGACTGAACAAGTTCAGCTGATAGTAAATGCATTGGGTGATCTACACTGGCACATCACGCAGATCCCGGATGAAACGTCAAGGATATTCCGCAGACACGTCACAGACGGAACGATGAAAAGTTCAAAATTCTGAACTTGTCGTGTTTTCCGAGATTGCGTGTTGCAGGGTTTTTATCATTTTGCTTGATTTCGCGTATTGTAGTCTATGCTAGACCTAAACTTGAATAATTTGTGCTGAGTGTCGTGGCGGAAGATGGATGAAGAGGCGTTGGAGCAAATTGTGAGTGTTGAAACTTGTGTTGAAGCTGGTAGATATTTACGCAGTGGTTTATCGATACAAAAATGCAGTGGTTTATCCATTTTCCTTGCGTGATTTGCTTGACCGGCAGATCCCGGACGTCAAGGATGTTCTGCAAACACGGAGAACACGCGCGTGATTTCCTTGACAATCACGCATAGTGTAGCCTGGGCTTTATGGGTCTGAACGGATCGAGTTTCGACCGCGAAAGGAGTCTACTGTTAAGGGTCTGAACGACTCGAGTGTCGACTGCGGCAGGAGTCGACTGCTACCCAGTGTATAGGTCAAACAATCACTAGTAGCGGTGCGCTGTGTCTACCTCGTGTAGTATTTACTATGTACCATCGCAGCCGGCATCCCGGCTGACTGCTGGTTTTATGGGGCGCCATGTAACGGTAGTAGTTGCGGCGCCCGAAAGCCAAACTGCCACCACCAGCAGCAATGTCGCTGATAGCACCGCACATGGGTGTGACTGTGGACCTTAGAGACGGATCACGGATCCAAGAAGATCCCTAGATCAAATCAAATGAGCGACTCAAATCATCAAATGAGCAATGTGTCCAGAATCCCGCGCCAATCCCACGACAGAATATAATAACAGTTGATTTCTGACTACAAACATGGATCTCTATATAAATACCGCTACGGGATCTGGTCTGCCAATATCCATATCCGCTGCCGCTGCCTCCGTCACTGCCGCTGCCGCTGCCGCTGCCGCTGCCGCTGCCGCTGCCGCTGCCGCTGCCGCTGCCGCTGCCGCTGCTGCTGCCGCTGCCTCCGTCGCTGCCGCTGCTGCTGCTGTCCTCGCCCCCGTCGCTGCTGGCATAATCTGCTGTCGTCATTCATCGGAGCTTTCATCACCGGAGACGCACATATCTGCGTCTCGCCGGCGGGTTACGCCGGGAGCCGGAACGGGGTACGAGCCGGAGTTCAAAGGGTCCGCCGGCCACCCACTGGGGCTTTGATGTACGCCGCAACCGCCGCCGCCGCCGCCGCCGCTGCTCTCGTCCCTGCCAAGCGACTAACTGGCTGGAGGGACACTGGGATACTGGAGACATTGGAAGACTGGGAGACAATGAGACACTGGGAGACACCGAGACACTTTGAAATATAGGTACGCTGAGACACTGGTTGAGTCTCTATCCGGAATTTACCGAAGAGGCACACTGAGACGTGCTATTTTTAGTGCAACGGTGGCATGAAAAACCGTTATTTTTAACTAAGCGGACATGGTTAGAAGAGGCACAAAGACATTTGCTATTTATAATGTCGACTGTGTCGGTTCCAACGGTATGGCGACTGTTGCATGTCTCGAATAGTGAACGGGTGCTGCGCGACAGACTGGCTGGGCGACGGATGGGAGACTGTTGCATGCCGCGAATGGTGAACGGGTGCTGTGCGACAGACTGGCTGGGCGGCGGATGGGAGACTGTGTGCATGCCTCGAATAGTGAACGGGTGCTGCGCGACAGACTGTTGGGCGACGGATGGGAGACTGTGTGCATGCCTCGAATAGTGAACGGGTGCTGCGCGACAGACTGGCTGGGCGACGGATGGGAGACTGTTGCATGTCTCGAATAGTGAACGGGTGCTGCGCGACAGACTGGCTGGGCGACGGATTGGAGACTGTTGCATGCCTCGAATAGTGAACGGGTGCTGCGCGACAGACTGGCTGGGCGGCGGATGGGAGACTGTGTGCATGGTTGGAAGTATTGACATCAGCCTAGTTGTGGACGTCTTCCGACGGAAGTGCTCTTGTGGGGATTACCGTTAGTGTAAGCATATTTGCTCGTGTGCCTTCCATTCTGTAAATACGATGAATACGAATGCATGACGAATCTATGTAGTACATCGATCCATTCAACGTATCCAACTGCGCCATATCACCTCGGTAGTTGCGTCGTACTTGTGCAAAAATCATCATTATATATTTATCAGATTAACATACACATTGCACGTAGATTAATACCTTCTGTGAATACGCTGCCGGCATCGCACGCCTCCTAGCCGGTGTAAGTGTGTATCGAATCAAGGCATGTGTACGGTATTATCATACAGTGTGGGCTCACCGCGCCCGCACAGCAGTGGCCATAATCATACTCATCATAGCAGCCAGCCACCCGCGGACGCTGTCACCGCTGGGAGGCGGTGGCGGCGGTGGCGGCGGTGGCGGAGGCGGTGGTGGCGGTAGCCGTGGCCGTGGCCGTGGTGGACGTGGCGGTGGCGGCGGCGGTGGTGGTGGTGGTGGCGGTAGCGGTAGCGGTAGCGGTAGCGGTAGCGGTAGCGGTAGCGGTAGCGGTAGCGGTAGCGGTAGCGGTAGCGGTAGCGGTAGCGGTAGCGGTAGCGGTAGCGGTAGCGGTAGCGGTAGCGGTAGTGGTGGTGGCAGTGGCAGTGGCGGTGGCGATGGCGGTGATGGTTAGGCTAATCAGTAGGCGGGTTGTGTGGGAGCGGTCGGTACCACTAGGTGGTGTATGGAGCGGGGCGCACGTGACCAGGCATGGGTGGGGGATGGGTGGAGACGGGTGAGGTTATGCGAGGTGTGACGGATTGAATGAACACGATCTTTGTTTGGAGGGACTGCGGATGAGTAGAACCCCTGTGGAACCCCTGTGGAACCCCTGTGGAACCCCTGTGGAACCCCTGTGGAACCCCTGTGGAACCCCTGTGGAGTAGAACCCCGGATGAGTAGAACCCCTGTGGAGGGTGTGTACTGTGTAGAGAAGTATGACTCTTGTGGCGAGCCTGTGACATGAGCAGGGTTTCCGTTGAGGTTGCGTAGGATTGAGACTTGTGAAGGCTATGTAGTTGTGGAGGATGTGTGGATGAGTTGCGTGTTCTGTAGGAAGGAGGTGCTGATGGACTGATAAGATGAACTCATGCCATACAAGGCCACAAGGGTGTGTGTATTGGTTTAGATGATTTGTGATTCCGGCTGCCTGTTTTGGGGATCATCTCGTGTCACACTCTATGACGTCACCGTAAAACGACGTGACGTTACTGTGACAAGCCGTGACAGTCATGGTTGGCGTGACAGTCATGGCAGTCATGGTGCCATGACTGTCACGCCAATGTCATGACTGCCATGACTGTCACGCCATGACTGGTTGGTGTCACAGTCCATGATTGTTCTTGCTTCTCTGATGGCAGCGCGGCTACCTTTCATTCATTCACTCATTTATTCGGTCTATATTTCATTCCTTATTGAATGACTGCATTCATTCATGGATACTGTCACCTGATTCGATGGCATTTACTTGCTGTGGAGCGTGTTAAAGCTTCACCATTCAATCCTCCGGGGGTTCTCGTTAGTTAGTTTACCGGGGCGTGAGAGTGACTTACTCTCGCTCGAGATATTCTGTATTAAAGACTTGAGCATCGTCCGACTGAGCTGTCGTCGTTCTGTTAATAGAAGCCAGTCTTTGCATGGTGAAGGCATCGTTAAGATTCCCAATGGCTGGGTTGTTGGCCACGTTTCCCTGGTTATGTTCTGAGAAAATCGTGTGAGAAACTTGAACCTTCACATGTATCAATGCATACGAGATCAGAGGAGTTTAATTCATCACATATCCGCGTCAAGTCGAATCTGATGCTAATGTGTTGGCGATCAAAGTTAATTCGCGAAGTCACCAATCACCGTCAGATCAAAGAGAATTGGAAGCTGTGTTATCAGTTCGTCTTCCTCGGAAGTTAGTTATTTTGGGATCATATTGGTATCACCGGTTGACATAGTTGTCATCGCCTGGAAATTGAGTTGGCATGAACGGGGGGGGGGGGGATGAATGTAATACCGAAACAAGTGGCAATGCGCAGACAAATAAAAGAGTGCAATATATATATATATATATATATATATATATATATATATACATATATATATATATATATATATATATATATATATATATATATATATATATATATATATATATATATATATATATATATATATATATATATATATATATATATATATATATATATATATATATATATATATATATATATATATATATATATATATATATATATATATATATATATATATATATATATATATATATATATATATATATATATATATATATATATATATATATATATATATATATATATATATATATATATATATATATATATATATATATATATATATATATATATATATATATATATATATATATATATATATATATATATATATATATATATATATATATATATATATATATGTATGTATGTATGTATGTATGTATGTATGTATGTATGTATATATATATATATATATATATATATATATATATATATATATATATATATATATATATATATATATATGTATGTATGTATGTATGTATGTATGTATGTATGTATGTATGTATGTATGTATGTATGTATGTATGTATGTATGTATGTATGTATGTATGTATGTATGTATGTATGTATGTATGTATGTATGTATGTATGTATGTATGTATGTATGTATGTATGTATGTATGTATGTATGTATGTATGTATGTATGTATGTATGTATGTATGTATGTATGTATGTATGTATGTATGTATGTATGTATGTATGTATGTATGTATATATATATATATATATATATATATATGTATATATATATATATATATATATATATATATATATATATATATTGATGCGGTTATAACTTCGTCTTCATCAGTTCCATCGATCTTGACCAATCATATCATGTGCCAAATTTATTTTGACTTAATAGCATACATCGGATGGGTGTCTCCACTCCAATGTTTCAACTCAACTTGGATTGGTTGTTCGTCTCATTTGCTTTGTCCTGCCGTCACGTGTAGGTGTTCATGTCTTTGTTCATGTCTCAGACCTGTCCATGCGACTGAGGTCCACCCTGCCGCTGGCCTGTCTTGGTTCATGTCTCAGCCCTGTCTTGGTTCATGTCTCAGACCTGTCCATGCGACTGATGTCATTAATTACTGTATGACTTCATGTATTACCAGTTTACTGAGTCCCATGTCACGCTGCATCTGCAGTACTGCAGTACTGCGCCACCCACGTATTTTGGAATAGAGATTTGCGATAAGCAGAGACTTGCATGTTGACCGCGAATAATAAGTCTGGCGCATGTACGACTAGCAATAGAGTAGCTCCTGGCAAAAGGCAGGAACCGCAAAAACAGAAAATATCTGGCAAATTAACAGCATATACACCTGGCAATTAATTTACCTGATAAATATACAACGCACACCTGGCAAATATAGCTTCAACGGGGCTAGGTGAGGTCAGGTCAGCGTATGCAATGTTAGATGTTTGCCCAGATGTATCTTTATTTCTCAGACAAGCTTCTTGTCGATATCTCTGATTACTACCAATCTTCATTTCAATCACGTGTGCGTTCTACCAGCCAGCTGTGTGTCTGTCTCGTAAGCGAAGGGCGGACCGACGCCGACACTCCGCCACGCCCACTGTGCGGGGCCTCCCACCAGGGCCGCCCCCCCCCCCCCCCCCCCGGCCTGGGTCGCCCCCGGCGGATGTCAGGGGGAGATGGATCACCAGTGCACGGCTCGTACGGAGCAGCTGTGTCGTCTGCTGCACGACCCCGATGATGTCATTGAGGAGGGGCGAGTCAGGGCGGCAAGGACGCTTCGTCCCTGCAGAGAGGCGCGTCAGGGCGTCGAGGACGCTTCGTCCCTGCAGAGAGGCGCGTCAGGGAGTCAAGGACGCTTCGTCCCTGCAGAGAGGCGAGTCAGGGCGGCAAGGACGCTTCTTCCCTGTAGAGGGGCGAGTCAGGGAGTCAAGGACACTTCGTCCCTGCAGAGGGGCGAGTCAGGGAGTCAAGGACGCTTCGTCCCTGCAGAGGGGCGAGTCAGGGCGGCAAGGACGCTTCGTCCCTGCAGAGGGGCGAGTCAGGGAGTCAAGGACGCTTCGTCCCTGCAGAGGGGCGAGTCAGGGCGGCAAGGACGCTTCGTCCCTGCAGAGGGGCGAGTCAGGGTGGCAAGGACGCTTCGTCCCTGCAGAGGGGCGAGTCAGGGCGGCAAGGACGCTTCGTCCCTGCAGAGGGGCGCGTCAGGGTGTCAGGGTGAGCGAGACGGTGAGGCCTGGGTGGCGGGTTGCAATGAGTTGCATGCGTAGGAGGCGGCGAGAACACTGCGCAGAGTAGGAGGCGGCGAGTAGGAGTAGGAGGAACACTGAGTAGGAGGCGGCGAGAACACTGCGCAGTGCGCGCTGGGCGGCCTGCTGTCGAATGAGTCGCCACCTGTATACGTATAGTCTGTCTGGCTGTGTCTGCATGTCTGTCTGTCTGTCTGTCTGTCTGTCTGTCTGTCTGTCTGTCTGTCTGTCTGTCTGTCTGTCTGTCTGTCTGTCTGTCTGTCTGTCTGTCTGTCTGTCTGTCTGTCTGTCTGTCTGTCTGTCTGTCTGTCTGTCTGTCTGTCTGTCTGTCTGTCGAAATGTAATGTGGGGAGGGCAGAGGGGGACGTTATGCCTTGGGCCAGAGGTGCCACGCCCTCGGCGGCCTGCTGCAATGAGTCTGGAGTGGAGAGAGGGCGACTACGGCTAAGAAGTTGCGTCTCAGAGGGCGGACTGGGTGGTCCTCTCTTTACACTCCTGCTCTCTCCAGCTGACGGAGAGAGCGGGTACCGCTGATCCCTGACGCCAAGGCCGAACTGTCGGATATCCGGCCCTTACTTCAGACAGCCTAACTATCCGATATCGGCGACAGTCGGGGTGGCCGTGGCCGCGGGGAGACCCGGGCGGGGCCGGGAGGTGTCGCATGATACCAAGCCATGTCGCTGGCCCGCACGTACCACCCGCCGCGGGGAGACCCGGGCGGGGCCGGGAGGTGTCGCATGATACCAAGCCATGTCGCTGGCCCGCACGTACCACCCGCCGCGGGGAGACCCGGGCGGGGCCGGGAGGTGTCGCATGATACCAAGCCATGTCGCTGGCCCGCACGTACCACCCGCCGCGGGGAGACCCGGGCGGGGGCCGGGAGGTGTCGCATGATACCAAGCCATGTCGCTGGCCCGCACGTACCACCCGCCGCGGGGAGACCCGGGCGGGGCCGGGAGGTGTCGCATGATACCAAGCCATGTCGCTGGCCCGCACGTACCACCCGCCGCGGGGAGACCCGGGCGGGGCCGGGAAGTGTCGCATGATACCAAGCCATGTCGCTGGCCCGCACGTACCACCCGCCGCGGGGAGACCCGGGCGGGGCCGGGAAGTGTCGCATGATACCAAGCCATGTCGCTGGCCCGCACGTACCACCCGCCGCGGGGAGACCCGGGCGGGGCCGGGAGGTGTCGCATGATACCAAGCCATGTCGCTGGCCCGCACGTACCACCCGCCGCGGGGAGACCCGGGCGGGGCCGGGAAGTGTCGCATGATACCAAGCCATGTCGCTGGCCCGCACGTACCACCCGCCGCGGGGAGACCCGGGCGGGGCCGGGAAGTGTCGCATGATACCAAGCCATGTCGCTGGCCCGCACGTACCACCCGCCGCGGGGAGACCCGGGCGGGGCCGGGAAGTGTCGCATGATGCCAAGCCATGTCGCTGGCCCGCACGTACCACCCGCCGCGGGGAGACCCGGGCGGGGCCGGGAGGTGTCGCATGATACCAAGCCATGTCGCTGGCCCGCACGGGAGCCAGCGCGCGCGTTGGCTCCATCTGGACGCTGTCCCGCGAGATTAGCCTGGGGCTGACCCAAGATTGCCTTACTTAATGGACTGGCCTGTGGTGCTCGGCTATTATTACTCTGTGATAGACTGATGGGAAATAAGGGGGAGCGTAGAAAACGGAGGAAATTGTATAACAACAGAAAATGTGCGCAACACAATATGTATGTTTACTGTTTGGGCACATGAAGTCTTAATTTCTGAGTGAATGAGACTAAGTGAACTAAAGGCAAGGAAGTTTGATTGAAACGCCCGTTTCTGGTGTTTTATGGCGCCCATGCAGATGCTCTCGAAATTATTTAGCCATTGCGTGGGTCACATTCAGACTGTCGGCGTGTTCTACAGTCGGCCATTCCGAAGGATATATTGAGCCTGAGACTCAGGTCGGAGGCAGCTCGTAAGCTACCCTCGCTCGGTCCGCTCGGTCCGCTCGGTCCGCTCGGTCCGCTCGGCCGGCGGTGGCGGCCGGCGGCGGCGACGGCGGATGTGTGCATGTTTGGCTTGGCGTGCCGGCCGGGCCGCTGGCCACCGCTGGCCACCGCTGCAGCCCTGAGTCATGAGATGCGGCGCCGGCGGAGACACGCACCGGTACGAAGCTCATCAGTGGAGCAGGGAGGGACGTTATGAAAGCTGCAATGATAGCATCAGGGCTGCAGGGAGGGACGTTATGAAGGCTGCATGGATAGCATCAGTGGAGCAGGGAGGGACGTTATGAAGGCTGCATGGATAGCATCAGGGCTGCAGGGAGGGACGTTATGAAGGCTGCATGGATAGCATCAGTGGAGCAGGGAGGGACGTTATGAAGGCTGCAATGATAGCATCAGGGCTGCAGGGAGGGACGTTATGAAGGCTGCATGGATAGCATCAGGGCTGCAGGGAGGGACGTTATGAAGGCTGCATGGATAGCATCAGGGCTGCAGGGAGGGACGTTATGAAGGCTGCATGGATAACATCAGGGCTGCAGGGAGGGACGTTATGAAGGCTGCATGGATAACGTCAGGGCTGCAGGGAGGGACGTTATGAAGGCTGCATGGATAACATCAGGGCTGCAGGGAGGGACGTTATGAAGGCTGCATGGATAACATCAGGGCTGCAGGGAGGGACGTTATGAAGGCTGCATGGATAGCATCAGGGCTGCAGGGAGGGACGTTAAGAAGGCTGCATGGATAACATCAGGGCTGCAGGGAGGGACGTTATGAACGCTGCATGGATAGCATCAGGGCTGCAGGGAGGGACGTTATGAAGGCTGCATGGATAGCATCAGGGCTGCAGGGAGGGACGTTATGAACGCTGCATGGATAGCATCAGGGCTGCAGGGAGGGACGTTATGAAGGCTGCATGGATAGCATCAGGGCTGCAGGGAGGGACGTTATGAAGGCTGCAATGATAGCATCAGGGCTGCAGGGAGGGACGTTATGAAGGCTGCAATGATAGCATCAGTGGAGCAGGGAGGGACGTTATGAAGGCTGCAATGATAGCATCAGGGCTGCAGGGAGGGACGTTATGAAGGCTGCAATGATAGCATCAGTGGAGCAGGGAGGGACGTTATGAAGGCTGCATGGATAGCATCAGGGCTGCAGGGAGGGACGTTATGAAAGCTGCATGGATAGCATCAGGGCTGCAGGGAGGGACGTTATGAAGGCTGCATGGATAGCATCAGTGGAGCAGGGAGGGACGTTATGAAGGCTGCATGGATAGCATCAGGGCTGCAGGGAGGGACGTTATGAAGGCTGCAATGATAGCATCAGTGGAGCAGGGAGGGACGTTATGAAGGCTGCATGGATAGCATCAGTGGAGCAGGGAGGGACGTTATGAAGGCTGCAATGATAGCATCAGGGCTGCAGGGAGGGACGTTATGAAGGCTGCATGGATAGCATCAGTGGAGCAGGGAGGGACGTTATGAAGGCTGCAATGATAACGTCAGGGCTGCAGGGAGGGACGTTATGAAGGCTGCAATGATAGCATCAGGGCTGCAGGGAGGGACGTTATGAAGGCTGCATGGATAGCATCAGGGCTGCAGGGAGGGACGTTATGAAGGCTGCAATGATAGCATCAGGGCTGCAGGGAGGGACGTTATGAAGGCTGCAATGATAGCATCAGGGCTGCAGGGAGGGACGTTATGAAGGCTGCATGGATGGCATCAGGGCTGCAGGGAGGGACGTTATGAAGGCTGCAATGATAGCATCAGGGCTGCAGGGAGGGACGTTATGAAGGCTGCAATGATAGCATCAGTGGAGCAGGGAGGGACGTTATGAAGGCTGCATGGATAACATCAGGGCTGCAGGGAGGGACGTTATGAAGGCTGCAATGATAGCATCAGTGGAGCAGGGAGGGACGTTATGAAGGCTGCATGGATAACATCAGGGCTGCAGGGAGGGACGTTATGAAGGCTGCATGGATAGCATCAGTGGAGCAGGGAGGGACGTCATGAAGGCTGCATGGATAGCATCAGGGCTGTAGGGAGGGACGTTATGAAGGCTGCATGGATAGCATCAGGGCTGCAGGGAGGGACGTTATGAAGGCTGCATGGATAGCATCAGGGCTGCAGGGAGGGACGTTATGAAGGCTGCATGATAGCATCAGGGCTGCAGGGAGGGACGTTATGAAGGCTGCATGGATAGCATCAGTGGAGCAGGGAGGGACGTTATGAAGGCTGCATGGATAGCATCAGGGCTGCAGGGAGGGACGTTATGAAGGCTGCATGGATAGCATCAGTGGAGCAGGGAGGGACGTTATGAAGGCTGCATGGATAGCATCAGGGCTGCAGGGAGGGACGTTATGAAGGCTGCATGGATAACATCAGGGCTGCAGGGAGGGACGTTATGAACGCTGCATGGATAGCATCAGGGCTGCAGGGAGGGACGTTATGAAGGCTGCAATGATGGCATCAGGGCTGCAGGGAGGGACGTTATGAAGGCTGCATGGATAGCATCAGTGGAGCAGGGAGGGACGTTATGAAGGCTGCATGGATAGCATCAGGGCTGCAGGGAGGGACGTTATGAAGGCTGCATGGATAGCATCAGTGGAGCAGGGAGGGACGTTATGGAGGCTGCATGGATAACATCAGGGCTGCAGGGAGGGACGTTATGAAGGCTGCAATGATGGCATCAGTGGAGCAGGGAGGGACGTTATGAAGGCTGCATGGATAACATCAGGGCTGCAGGGAGGGACGTTATGAAGGCTGCATGGATAGCATCAGGGCTGCAGGGAGGGACGTTATGAACGCTGCATGGATAGCATCAGGGCTGCAGGGAGGGACGTTATGAAGGCTGCATGGATAGCATCAGGGCTGCAGGGAGGGACGTTATGAAGGCTGCATGGATAGTATCAGGGCTGCAGGGAGGGACGTTATGAAGGCTGCAATGATAGCATCAGTGGAGCAGGGAGGGACGTTATGAAGGCTGCATGGAAAGCATCAGGGCTGCAGGGAGGGACGTTATGAAGGCTGCATGGATAGCATCAGGGCTGCAGGGATGGACGTTATAAAGGCTGCATGGATAACATCAGGGCTGCAGGGAGGGACGTTATGAAGGCTGCATGGATAGCATCAGGGCTGCAGGGAGGGACGTTATGAAGGCTGCATGGATAACATCAGGGCTGCAGGGAGGGACGTTATGAAGGCTGCATGGATAGCATCAGGGTGCAGGGAGGGACGTTATGAAGGTTGCATGGATAGCATCAGGGCTGCAGGGAGGGACGTTATGAACGCTGCATGGATAGCATCAGGGCTGCAGGGAGGGACGTTATGAAGGCTGCAATGATAGCATCAGGGCTGCAGGGAGGGACGTTATGAAGGCTGCAATGATAGCATCAGTGGAGCAGGGAGGGACGTTATGAAGGCTGCAATGATAGCATCAGTGGAGCAGGGAGGGACGTTATGAAGGCTGCAATGATAGCATCAGGGCTGCAGGGAGGGACGTTATGAAGGCTGCATGGATAGCATCAGTGGAGCAGGGAGGGACGTTATGAAAGCTGCATGGATAGCATCAGGGCTGCAGGGAGGGACGTTATGAAAGCTGCATGGATAGCATCAGGGCTGCAGGGAGGGACGTTATGAAGGCTGCAATGATAGCATCAGGGCTGCAGGGAGGGACGTTATGAAGGCTGCAATGATAGCATCAGTGGAGCAGGGAGGGACGTTATGAAGGCTGCAATGATAGCATCAGTGGAGCAGGGAGGGACGTTATGAAGGCTGCAATGATAGCATCAGGGCTGCAGGGAGGGACGTTATGAAGGCTGCAATGATAGCATCAGGGCTGCAGGGAGGGACGTTATGAAGGCTGCAATGATAGCATCAGGGCTGCAGGGAGGGACGTTATGAAGGCTGCATGGATAGCATCAGGGCTGCAGGGAGGGACGTTATGAAGGCTGCATGGATAGCATCAGGGCTGCAGGGAGGGACGTTATGAAGGCTGCATGGATAGCATCAGGGCTGCAGGGAGGGACGTTATGAAGGCTGCATGGATAGCATCAGGGCTGCAGGGAGGGACGTTATGAAGGCTGCATGGATAGCATCAGGGCTGCAGGGAGGGACGTTATGAAAGCTGCATGGATAGCATCAGTGGAGCAGGGAGGGACGTTATGAAGGCTGCAATGATAGCATCAGTGGAGCAGGGAGGGACGTTATGAAGGCTGCATGGATAGCATCAGGGCTGCAGGGAGGGACGTTATGAAGGCTGCATGGATAGCATCAGGGCTGCAGGGAGGGACGTTATGAAGGCTGCAATGATAGCATCAGTGGAGCAGGGAGGGACGTTATGAAGGCTGCATGGATAGCATCAGGGCTGCAGGGAGGGACGTTATGAAGGCTGCAATGATAGCATCAGTGGAGCAGGGAGGGACGTTATGAAGGCTGCATGGATAGCATCAGTGGAGCAGGGAGGGACGTTATGAAAGCTGCATGGATAGCATCAGAGCTGCAGGGAGGGACGTTATGAAGGCTGCATGGATAGCATCAGCGCTGCAGGGAGGGACGTTATGAAGGCTGCATGGATAGCATCAGTGGAGCAGGGAGGGACGTTATGAAGGCTGCATGGATAGCATCAGTGGAGCAGGGAGGGACGTTATGAAAGCTGCATGGATAGCATCAGAGCTGCAGGGAGGGACGTTATGAAGGCTGCATGGATAGCATCAGGGCTGCAGGGAGGGACGTTATGAAGGCTGCATGGATAGCATCAGTGGAGCAGGGAGGGACGTTATGAAGGCTGCATGGATAGCATCAGTGGAGCAGGGAGGGACGTTATGAAAGCTGCATGGATAGCATCAGGGCTGCAGGGAGGGACGTTATGAAGGCTGCATGGATAGCATCAGGGCTGCAGGGAGGGACGTTATGAAGGTTGCATGGATAGCATCAGTGGAGCAGGGAGGGACGTTATGAAAGCTGCATGGATAGCATCAGGGCTGCAGGGAGGGACGTTATGAAGGCTGCATGGATAGCATCAGTGGAGCAGGGAAGGGAACGAAGTATCAGAGCTGGCGAGGGCTGAGGGATGCGGAGCTCGTCAGGGCTTGCTCCAAAGGAGAAACAGAGGAGGAACAGGTGCAGTGTATGGCATATTAACGATGCGGAGCAGCCCGAGCTCGAGAACTGGCTCTGGGAAATGTGGCGATCAAAAAAGTTGGAAAGGTGACTTTAAATTAATTGTGTCAAGGCGCGAAAGAAGTTGTCTGGAGCCCCGGAGCTCAGTAGCTGTAGTTGATCGAAAGTGTCCTCCAGTGGATTGGGTTTGAAGAGATTCGGGCTGAAGGGCTCTAGACGCAGAGAACCTCCCCGGCTGTAGTTGGTCTTTGACATTCTGATCTGAAGTTCTGTCGAGTCACTATCCAAGCTGAAGTGTTCCTGAATTAACTGCGATCCACGGCGATGGCCTGGGCTTCCTTGTCAGTTGCTGGACTCTCCACTTATTGGGCTCTCTGTTATTTGTCGTATGCCAAAAATGCCTTATTTGCAGAGATATTGCGGACTTTTGGTGCTCCTTTGTGCGGGTTGTGGACTGCCTTCCCTTGTGTGCGTCTTCTCTGCAGAGGATCGGCAAATGATAGGCAATCGCGCTGGGTAAACTTCCGGGAGGGCCAGGTCGTGTCAATAACTAGTTATAGGTCAACATTGCAGCGTCCCGCAAATATTGATTGTGTCCGCCCATGATTGAACATAGATTTGACATTTGATATAGCGTGCTCCTTGCTCATTGTCCATTGCTTTTATCGGCTATTTCGGGATCGTTTCCAGGGCAAATTGCAAAAGTTTCTCAATCAACACTAATACGTGTGCAACAATTGGATTCCATCTGTCTCTTCAAAGCCATTTTCTGTAGCATTACTCGCTGAACGGAACACTGAGTTTCACCTTCCGTTTTGTGTTGCCTTCCTGAACACAACTACTTGAGGATGTGGTCATGGCCTAGCCCTTTGGCAATTAATCAAAAACGGTCGCGCTTCGCGCTGGAACTCGCTTCGCCGAGCTTCCTTGTCACGCAGACGAGCCGTACTTTGTGGCTCGTTTATCCCATGAATACCGTGTGTGAATACCTGATTAAGCGATAATGAGGATTGAATACCTGATTAACCGATAATGGGGATTGAATACCTGATTAACCGATAATGAGGATTGAATACCTGATTAACCTATAATGAGGATTGAATACCTGATTAACCGATAATGGGGATTGAATACCTGATTAACCGATAATGAGGATTGAATACCTGATTAACCGATAATGGGGATTGAATACCTGATTAACCGATAATGAGGATTGAATACCTGATTAACCGATAATGGGGATAATCGATAACGATGCGCATTTGTGATTGACGATGTGTAACTTTGTGTCTCGCTGCGGCTATGAATACTGTAAGTGAATGCTTAATTTAGCCGATAATGGGTAATACTTGATTTAGCCGATAATGGAGACGACCAATAACTGAGCGGAACGGAGCGCGATGTTTGGCGATGTGGTGAAGGAGTTGGTAAGCCTGATCTGTGACTGGGTGGCGCGCCACCGGATTGTAATGTAATGGCACGGTAAAGCGTTAAACAAACGGACAACTTATTGAGGAAACTCTTCCAGCATTACCATGAAAACTTCCAGCATTAGATTTACCAGCAATCCGATGGTAAATCTTTATCAACTTTCCATGTATTTACATATATGATTGTGATTTATCTGTCCCACCATGCCTTGCGCTGTTGTTAATGTCTGCACACTCCCGTGAACGTGTTCAGTGTTCACGATTCGGCCGGTTCTCGGTGTGCGGCGCTTCCGCACACTCCCGTGAACGTGTTCAGTGTTCACGATTCGGCCGGTTCTCAGTGTGCGGCGTTTCCGCACACTCCCGTGAACGTGTTCAGTGTTCACGATTCGGCCGGTTCTCAGTGTGTGGCGTTTCCGCACACTCCCGTGAACGTGTTCACGATTCGGCCGGTTCTCAGTGTGTGGCGTTTCCGCACACTCCCGTGAACGTGTTCACGATTCGGCCAGTTCTGAGTGTGTGGCGTTTCCGCACACTCCCGTGAACGTGTTCACAATTCGGCCAGTTCTGAGTGTGTGGCGTTTCCGCACACTCCCGTGAACGTGTTCAGTGTTCAGTGTTCACGATTCGGTCAGTTCTGAGTGTGCGGCGTTTCCGCACACTCCCGTTTACGTGTTCAGTGTTCACGATTCGGCCGGTTCTGAGTGTGCGGCGTTTCCGCACACTCCCGTGAACATGTTCAGTGTTCAGTGTTCACGATTCGGCCGGTTCTGAGTGTGTGGCGTTCGTACGGCGCTCGGTGACAGTAGCGGCTGGCTAACAGAGACCACATGACGGCGGTTTGGCGTCACGCCTCGACTCAGGCGCCACCGCACCCGATTCATTAGCGCTCCCTTCCCGTCACTCCCTCACTCTCTCCTCCCTCCCGGCCTCTCTCTCGTGGCCCGCCGCCGCCGTCGCCCGGCCGGCTGGCCGGTGGGAAATGGATGGATGATGGCTGGGTTTCAATGTCATCGATGGTGGGCGCCATGTTGGGTGAAATTCCAGGACAGCGCCTAAGCTTGATGGGCGACATATAGCCACCCAAGATTTTAAGCATGAAATGCACGATGAAAGTCGAGATGTTTTTTTGGAAATTGTTATACTTTTTCGCTTTAGTCTCGCCGTCGAAGCGTGATCAATCGTGATAACAAATATTTACGACCTGGTTAGTCCTGTCATGCATTTCTCATTTATTTTGTTTCGCTTTTATAAATTAAAAGCTTTGGCGTTTCCTTGAATTAATATCATATCTTTGAATTAGTGCAAGCTTTCCAAATGCTAGAAGAATGATAGCCATCTCGTGATCTCCAATACTGTCGCACGTGAAGGTTTTATCTGAGTGGACCTTTTCGCATCCGGTGGCAGTTTCCACGTCCTGCGACCGACAACGCCCTTTGACGAACTGACGACGCAGAGTGTCGCCACACCAGTCACAATATGCAACTAAAGCGCGGATCATATCACGGATGACTGGCGTGGTAGCGTTCCACACGGCGGCGGTGAATAGCGCTCGCTGAACGGCCCGCCCGGTTAGCCCAGTCAGCCCGGCTGGGATGGTCATTAGTGGGTTGAGGTCGATACTGGTGGAGGGCATCGCTGATGGTGGTGTCAGGGGTGGGACGGTTCGCTTAAACTGTCAGCTTTTGTGGAAGGTCGTATACTGATTGAAAAGGGATGGTCATCTGAGGATCTATTAGAACCAGTTTGAAGTCTGCAGTTACTCTCGCCCTCGTATTCTCCTCAACAAAGTACAATTGTGTCATATTTTTAACGGGCTTTGAAGGCCGTGTGCGGCCTTTCATTGTGCGGATAAAATAATAAAAGTATACAATGTCTTTGTAAATTTGCAAGTCTGGTGGCTATGGCTTGTTTTGTCGCCGTATTTTGCACATTCTTCCATTCGCTAATGTTGCCTTACAGAGGAGGTATATGTGGAGTCTCGACTGCATATGTCACAAGTAAAAATTATAGCTGCCGTCCAGATGGTCGGTATTTCACGCGGCAGTTTTCGCCTCCTCCTTCATAATCCCCGATATCTGATTGCCTTCCTGCGTGTGGTGTCCCCCACCCCTCCCTCCCCCTCCACGCCATATTGTCCCCGTCCTGCAGATCAGTGTCTCCTTCATAATACATGTTGTCTGAATGCCCGCCCGCGCCCTAGTCGCTGGCGCCCGAACACCGCTATCCACGCCGTGTCCCGTCCCACGGAGCAATGTCCGCTGCCGATCAGTCTCACATCGGTGGCAGGGAGCGGCCGATGCGTCTGCATCCATCTCAGTTCATCCATGCCAATCCGTCCATAGCGGGCCGGTACTGTGTGACTCATGTGGACATAGCGAGCGAGTCGTGTGCGGGGGCAGGGAATGGTAATCCGGCCACGACTGATATTCGTCCGGAATATATCCAGTATCCATGGCAATGGCGTCGCCGCAACGTTTTTAGTGAGAGGGGGCAGGGGTTTGGGGGGCAGCCCTATAGGGCTGGTGTTAAAATCCTGCGAATCTGGGGGGGGCCGGACTCCGGCAGGAGCGATCCTGGGTGGCCCGGACCCACAGCCCCCGTGGCGACGCCCCTGTCCCTGGTCTCCCCGCCGTCCCCCGGCCATGGTACCACCTGTTCCTGTGTGTGGTGGCCTGTGGTGATTAGTGCCCCTGTCCCTGGTCTCCCCGCCGGCCCCCGGCCATGGTACCACCTGTTCCTGTGTGTGGTGGCCTGTGGTGATTAGTGCCCCTGTCCCTGGTCTCCCCGCCGTCCCCCGGCCATGGTACCACCTGTTCCTGTGTGTGGTGGCCTGTGGTGATTAGTGCCCCTGTCCCTGGTCTCCCCGCCGGCCCCCGGCCATGGTACCACCTGTTCCTGTGGTGATTAGTGCCCCTGTCCCTGGTCTCCCCGCCGGCCCCCGGCCATGGTACCACCTGTTCCTGTGGTGATTAGTGCCCCTGTCCCTGGTCTCCCCGCCGGCCCCCGGCCATGGCACCACCTGTTCCTGTGTGTGGTGGCCTGTGGTGATTAGTGCCCCTGTCCCTGGTCTCCCCGCCGGCCCCCGGCCATGGCACCACCTGTTCCTGTGGTGATTAGTGCCCCTGTCCCTGGTCTCCCCGCCGGCCCCCGGCCATGGCACCACCTGTTCCTGTGTGTGGTGGCCTGTGGTGATTAGTGCCCCTGTCCCTGGTCTCCCCGCCGGCCCCCGGCCATGGTACCACCTGTTCCTGTGTGTGGTGGCCTGTGGTGATTAGTGCCCCTGTCCCTGGTCTCCCCGCCGGCCCCCGGCCATGGTACCACCTGTTCCTGTGTGTGGTGCCCTGTGGTGATTAGTGCCCCTGTCCCTAGTCTCCCCGCCGGCCCCCGGCCATGGCACCACCTGTTCCTGTGTGTGGTGGCCTGTGGTGATTAGTGCCCCTGTCCCTGGTCTCCCCGCCGGCCCCCGGCCATGGCACCACCTGTTCCTGTGTGTGGTGGCCTGTGGTGATTAGTGCCCCTGTCCCTGGTCTCCCTGCCGGCCCCCGGCCATGGCACCACCTGTTCCTGTGTGTGGTGGCCTGTGGTGATTAGTGCCCCTGTCCCTGGTCTCCCCGCCGGCCCCCGGCCATGGTACCACCTGTTCCTGTGGTGATTAGTGCCCCTGTCCCTGGTCTCCCCGCCGGCCCCCGGCCATGGTACCACCTGTTCCTGTGTGTGGTGCCCTGTGGTGATTAGTGCCCCTGTCCCTGGTCTCCCTGCCGTCCCCCGGCCATGGTACCACCTGTTCCTGTGTGTGGTGGCCTGTGGTGATTAGTGCCCCTGTCCCTGGTCTCCCCGCCGGCCCCCGGCCATGGCACCACCTGTTCCTGTGTGTGGTGGCCTGTGGTGATTAGTGCCCCTGTCCCTGGTCTCCCTGCCGGCCCCCGGCCATGGCACCACCTGTTCCTGTGTGTGGTGGCCTGTGGTGATTAGTGCCCCTGTCCCTGGTCTCCCCGCCGGCCCCCGGCCATGGCACCACCTGTTCCTGTGTGTGGTGGCCTGTGGTGATTAGTGCCCCTGTCCCTGGTCTCCCCGCCGGCCCCCGGCCATGGCACCACCTGTTCCTGTGTGTGGTGGCCTGTGGTGATTAGTGCCCCTGTCCCTGGTCTCCCCGCCGGCCCCCGGCCATGGCACCACCTGTTCCTGTGTGTGGTGGCCTGTGGTGATTAGTGCCCCTGTCCCTGGTCTCCCCGCCGGCCCCCGGCCATGGTACCACCTGTTCCTGTGGTGATTAGTGCCCCTGTCCCTGGTCTCCCCGCCGGCCCCCGGCCATGGTACCACCTGTTCCTGTGTGTGGTGCCCTGTGGTGATTAGTGCCCCTGTCCCTGGTCTCCCCGCCGGCCCCCGGCCATGGTACCACCTGTTCCTGTGTGTGGTGGCCTGTGGTGATTAGTGCCCCTGTCCCTGGTCTCCCCGCCGGCCCCCGGCCATGGCACCACCTGTTCCTGTGGTGATTAGTGCCCCTGTCCCTGGTCTCCCCGCCGGCCCCCGGCCATGGTACCACCTGTTCCTGTGTGTGGTGGCCTGTGGTGATTAGTGCCCCTGTCCCTGGTCTCCCCGCCGGCCCCCGGCCATGGTACCACCTGTTCCTGTGTGTGGTGCCCTGTGGTGATTAGTGCCCCTGTCCCTGGTCTCCCCGCCGGCCCCCGGCCATGGTACCACCTGTTCCTGTGTGTGGTGGCCTGTGGTGATTAGTGCCCCTGTCCCTGGTCTCCCCGCCGGCCCCCGGCCATGGTACCACCTGTTCCTGTGGTGATTAGTGCCCCTGTCCCTGGTCTCCCCGCCGGCCCCCGGCCATGGTACCACCTGTTCCTGTGTGTGGTGGCCTGTGGTGATTAGTGCCCCTGTCCCTGGTCTCCCCGCCGGCCCCCGGCCATGGTACCACCTGTTCCTGTGGTGATTAGTGCCCCTGTCCCTGGTCTCCCCGCCGGCCCCCGGCCATGGTACCACCTGTTCCTGTGGTGATTAGTGCCCCTGTCCCTGGTCTCCCCGCCGGCCCCCGGCCGTGGTACCACCTGTTCCTGTGGTGATTAGTGCCCCTGTCCCTGGTCTCCCCGCCGGCCCCCGGCCATGGTACCACCTGTTCCTGTGGTGATTAGTGCCCCTGTCCCTGGTCTCCCCGCCGGCCCCCGGCCATGGTACCACCTGTTCCTGTGGTGATTAGTGCCCCTGTCCCTGGTCTCCCCGCCGGCCCCCGGCCATGGCACCACCTGTTCCTGTGGTGATTAGTGCCCCTGTCCCTGGTCTCCCCGCCGGCCCCCGGCCATGGCACCACCTGTTCCTGTGGTGATTAGTGCCCCTGTCCCTGGTCTCCCCGCCGGCCCCCGGCCATGGTACCACCTGTTCCTGTGTGTGGTGGCCTGTGGTGATTAGTGACCCTGTCCCTGGTCTCCCCGCCCGCCCCCGGCCATGGCACCACCTGTTCCTGTGTGTGGTGGCCTGTGGTGATTAGTGCCCCTGTCCCTGGTCTCCCCGCCGGCCCCCGGCCATGGCACCACCTGTTCCTGTGTGTGGTGGCCTGTGGTGATTAGTGCCCCTGTCCCTGGTCTCCCTGCCGGCCCCCGGCCATGGTACCACCTGTTCCTGTGTGTGGTGGCCTGTGGTGATTAGTGCCCCTGTCCCTGGTCTCCCCGCCGGCCCCCGGCCATGGTACCACCTGTTCCTGTGTGTGGTGGCCTGTGGTGATTAGTGCCCCTGTCCCTGGTCTCCCCGCCGGCCCCCGGCCATGGCACCACCTGTTCCTGTGTGTGGTGGCCTGTGGTGATTAGTGCCCCTGTCCCTGGTCTCCCCGCCGGCCATGGCACCACCTGTTCCTGTGGTGATTAGTGCCCCTGTCCCTGGTCTCCCCGCCGGCCCCCGGCCATGGTACCACCTGTTCCTGTGGTGATTAGTGCCCCTGTCCCTGGTCTCCCCGCCGGCCCCCGGCCATGGTACCACCTGTTCCTGTGTGTGGTGGCCTGTGGTGATTAGTGCCCCTGTCCCTGGTCTCCCCGCCGGCCCCCGGCCATGGCACCACCTGTTCCTGTGGTGATTAGTGCCCCTGTCCCTGGTCTCCCCGCCGGCCCCCGGCCATGGTACCACCTGTTCCTGTGGTGATTAGTGCCCCTGTCCCTGGTCTCCCCGCCGGCCCCCGGCCATGGTACCACCTGTTCCTGTGGTGATTAGTGCCCCTGTCCCTGGTCTCCCCGCCGGCCCCCGGCCATGGTACCACCTGTTCCTGTGGTGATTAGTGCCCCTGTCCCTGGTCTCCCCGCCGGCCCCCGGCCATGGTACCACCTGTTCCTGTGGTGATTAGTGCCCCTGTCCCTGGTCTCCCCGCCGGCCCCCGGCCATGGCACCACCTGTTCCTGTGTGTGGTGGCCTGTGGTGATTAGTGCCCCTGTCCCTGGTCTCCCCGCCGGCCCCCGGCCATGGTACCACCTGTTCCTGTGTGTGGTGGCCTGTGGTGATTAGTGCCCCTGTCCCTGGTCTCCCCGCCGGCCCCCGGCCATGGTACCACCTGTTCCTGTGTGTGGTGGCCTGTGGTGATTAGTGCCCCTGTCCCTGGTCTCCCCGCCGGCCCCCGGCCATGGCACCACCTGTTCCTGTGTGTGGTGGCCTGTGGTGATTAGTGCCCCTGTCCCTGGTCTCCCTGCCGTCCCCCGGCCATGGTACCACCTGTTCCTGTGTGTGGTGGCCTGTGGTGATTAGTGCCCCTGTCCCTGGTCTCCCCGCCGGCCCCCGGCCATGGCACCACCTGTTCCTGTGTGTGGTGGCCTGTGGTGATTAGTGCCCCTGTCCCTGGTCTCCCTGCCGTCCCCCGGCCATGGTACCACCTGTTCCTGTGTGTGGTGGCCTGTGGTGATTAGTGCCCCTGTCCCTGGTCTCCCCGCCGGCCCCCGGCCATGGCACCACCTGTTCCTGTGTGTGGTGGCCTGTGGTGATTAGTGCCCCTGTCCCTGGTCTCCCCGCCGGCCCCCGGCCATGGTACCACCTGTTCCTGTGTGTGGTGGCCTGTGGTGATTAGTGCCCCTGTCCCTGGTCTCCCCGCCGGCCCCCGGCCATGGTACCACCTGTTCCTGTGTGTGGTGGCCTGTGGTGATTAGTGCCCCTGTCCCTGGTCTCCCCGCCGTCCCCCGGCCATGGCACCACCTGTTCCTGTGTGTGGTGGCCCGTGGCGACGCCCCTGTCCCTGGTCTCCCCGCCCGCCCCCGGCCATGGTACCACCTGTTCCTGTGGTGATTAGTGCCCCTGTCCCTGGTCTCCCCGCCCGCCCCCGGCCATGGTACCACCTGTTCCTGTGTGTGGTGGCCTGTGGTGATTAGTGCCCCTGTCCCTGGTCTCCCTGCCGGCCCCCGGCCATGGTACCACCTGTTCCTGTGTGTGGTGGCCTGTGGTGATTAGTGCCCCTGTCCCTGGTCTCCCCGCCGGCCCCCGGCCATGGTACCACCTGTTCCTGTGTGTGGTGGCCTGTGGTGATTAGTGCCCCTGTCCCTGGTCTCCCCGCCGGCCCCCGGCCATGGCACCACCTGTTCCTGTGTGTGGTGGCCTGTGGTGATTAGTGCCCCTGTCCCTGGTCTCCCCGCCGGCCCCCGGCCATGGTACCACCTGTTCCTGTGTGTGGTGGCCTGTGGTGATTAGTGCCCCTGTCCCTGGTCTCCCCCCGGCCATGGTACCACCTGTTCCTGTGGTGATTAGTGCCCCTGTCCCTGGTCTCCCTGCCGGCCCCCGGCCATGGTACCACCTGTTCCTGTGTGTGGTGGCCTGTGGTGATTAGTGCCCCTGTCCCTGGTCTCCCCGCCGGCCCCCGGCCATGGCACCACCTGTTCCTGTGTGTGGTGGCCTGTGGTGATTAGTGCCCCTGTCCCTGGTCTCCCCGCCGGCCCCCGGCCATGGCACCACCTGTTCCTGTGTGTGGTGGCCTGTGGTGATTAGTGCCCCTGTCCCTGGTCTCCCCGCCCGCCCCCGGCCATGGCACCACCTGTTCCTGTGTGTGGTGGCCTGTGGTGATTAGTGCCCCTGTCCCTGGTCTCCCCGCCGGCCCCCGGCCATGGCACCACCTGTTCCTGTGTGTGGTGGCCTGTGGTGATTAGTGCCCCTGTCCCTGGTCTCCCCGCCGGCCCCCGGCCATGGTACCACCTGTTCCTGTGGTGATTAGTGCCCCTGTCCCTGGTCTCCCCGCCGGCCCCCGGCCATGGCACCACCTGTTCCTGTGTGTGGTGGCCTGTGGTGATTAGTGCCCCTGTCCCTGGTCTCCCCGCCGGCCCCCGGCCATGGTACCACCTGTTCCTGTGGTGATTAGTGCCCCTGTCCCTGGTCTCCCCGCCGGCCCCCGGCCATGGCACCACCTGTTCCTGTGGTGATTAGTGCCCCTGTCCCTGGTCTCCCCGCCGGCCCCCGGCCATGGCACCACCTGTTCCTGTGTGTGGTGGCCTGTGGTGATTAGTGCCCCTGTCCCTGGTCTCCCCGCCGGCCCCCGGCCATGGCACCACCTGTTCCTGTGGTGATTAGTGCCCCTGTCCCTGGTCTCCCCGCCGGCCCCCGGCCATGGCACCACCTGTTCCTGTGTGTGGTGGCCTGTGGTGATTAGTGCCCCTGTCCCTGGTCTCCCCGCCCGCCCCCGGCCATGGCACCACCTGTTCCTGTGTGTGGTGGCCTGTGGTGATTAGTGCCCCTGTCCCTGGTCTCCCCGCCGGCCCCCGGCCATGGCACCACCTGTTCCTGTGTGTGGTGGCCTGTGGTGATTAGTGCCCTGTCCCTGGTCTCCCTGCCGGCCCCCGGCCATGGTACCACCTGTTCCTGTGTGTGGTGGCCTGTGGTGATTAGTGCCCCTGTCCCTGGTCTCCCCCCGGCCATGGTACCACCTGTTCCTGTGTGTGGTGGCCTGTGGTGATTAGTGCCCCTGTCCCTGGTCTCCCCGCCGGCCCCCGGCCATGGCACCACCTGTTCCTGTGTGTGGTGGCCTGTGGTGATTAGTGCCCCTGTCCCTGGTCTCCCCGCCGGCCCCCGGCCATGGTACCACCTGTTCCTGTGTGTGGTGGCCTGTGGTGATTAGTGCCCCTGTCCCTGGTCTCCCCGCCGGCCCCCGGCCATGGCACCACCTGTTCCTGTGTGTGGTGGCCTGTGGTGATTAGTGCCCTGTGGTGATAAGTGCCATGTGGTGATTAGTGGCATGTGGTGATTAGTGCCCTGTGGTGATTAGTGCCCTGTGGTGATTAGTGCCCCTGTCCCCGGTCTCCCCGCCGCCCCCGGGCATGGCACCACCTGTTTGTGGTGACCTGTGGTGATTAGTGCCCTGTGGTGACTAGTGACATTAGGTGATTAGTGTCCTGTGGTGATTAGTGACCTGTGGTGGTTAGTGACCTGTGGTGACTAGTGTCCTGTGGGGATCAGTGCCCTGCTGTGATTAGTGCCCTGTGGTGATTAGTGCCATGTGGTGATTAGTGACCTGTGGTGATTAGTGACCTGTGGTGATTAGTGACCTGTGGTGATTAGTGACCTGTGGTGATCAGTGTCCTGTGGTGATTAGTGTCATGTGTTGATTAGTGGCATGTGGTGATTAGTGACCTGTGGTGATTAGTGACCTGTGGTGATTAGTGACCTTTGGTGATTAGTGCCCTGTGGTGATTAGTGACATGTGGTGATTAGTGCCCTTTGGTGATTAGTGACCTGTGGTGATTAGTGCCCTTTGGTGATTAGTGACCTGTGGTGATTAGTGCCCTGTGGTGATTAGTGACCTTTGGTGATTAGTGACCTGTGGTGATTAGTGACATGTGATCAGTGCCCTGTGGTGATTAGTGCCCTGTGGTGATTAGTGACATGTTGTGATTAGTGACCTGTGGTGATTAGTGCCATGTGGTGATTAGTGACCTGTGGTGATTAGTGCCCTTTGGTGATTAGTGACCTGTGGTGATTAGTGACCTGTGGTGATTAGTGACATGTGGTGATTAGTGACATGTGGTGATTAGTGCCCTTGGGTGATTAGTGACCTGTGGTGATTAGTGACCTGTGGTGATTAGTGCCCTTTGGTGATTAGTGACCTGTTGTGATTAGTGACCTTAGGTGATTAGTGTCCTGTGGTGATTAGTGACCTGTGGTGATCAGTGCCCTGTGGTGATTAGTGACCTGTGGTGATTAGTGCCCTGTGTGGTGACGTAGTGTCGTCGACTACTGGGTGGATAATGAACTAGGATAGGCTGTTTGGCAGCAGAGGGGTAAACACATGTGAAAACTTACTGCACGTGAACAGGTACGTTTATGATATAACACATTGAAAATGTGGCATGAAAAAGGTAATAACCTGTGACCTTCACAATGTCTCCCATGTGTTTTTGATGGCACAATTATACATAGGTGTTGTCTTAAATATGGTTTTGAGCAGTATTGGCATAAAGTTGAATTATCGTTATATGTGTTATTAAATTAACTTAGCAAGTACAAAGTGCAGGCTTCAGTTAGTGCGTGGCAAGTTTGTGGTGTACTTCAGCTGCCCGGGTCCCCCGCCCATGTTAGTTAGTGCGTGGCAAGTTTGTTGCTTACTTCAGCTGTCCGGGTCCCCCGCCCATGCTGATGTGACCGCGAGGCAAGTTTGTGTTGTACTTCAGCTGCCTGGGTCCCCCGCCCATGCTGATGTGACCTCGAGGCGTGACTGTGCGGGGCCGACCACCGCCAGTCACCCTGTGCTGGTGGTGTCCGACACGGCGGCTCCGTCTACAGCCGGTCACTCCTGCATAGTGCATACCAGCCTGCATCGTGCGAGGGGCGATGGCCGCAGATAGCCATATTAGACCGCTCTGATCCGGCCGGCTAGGCAGTCTCTAACGCCGGCCTGAGGTGTCTCTAACGCCGGCTAGGCTGTCTCTAACGCCGGCTAGGCTGTCTAACGCCGGCTAGGCTGTCTCTAACGCCGGCTAGGCTGTCTCTAACGCCGGCTAGGCTGTCTCTAACGCCGGCTAGGCTGTCTCTAACGCCGGCTAGGCTGTCTCTAACGCCGGCTAGGCTGTCTCTAACGCCGGCCTGAGCTGTCTCTAACGCCGGCCTGAGCTGTCTCTAACGCCGGCTAGGCTGTCTCTAACGCCGGCTAGGCTGTCTCTAACGCCGGCTAGGCTGTCTCTAACGCCGGCCTGAGGTGTCTCTAACGCCGGCCTGAGGTGTCTCTAACGCCGGCTAGGCTGTCTCTAACGCCGGCTAGGCTGTCTCTAACGCCCGCCTGAAGTGTCTAACGCCGGCTAGGCTGTCTCTAACGCCGGCTAGGCTGTCTCTAACGCCGGCTAGGCTGTCTCTAACGCCGGCTAGGCTGTCTCTAACGCCGGCTAGGCTGTCTCTAACGCCGGCTAGGCTGTCTCTAACGCCGGCTAGGCTGTCTAACGCCGGCTAGGCTGTCTCTAACGCCGGCTAGGCTGTCTCTAACGCCGGCTAGGCTGTCTAACGCCGGCTAGGCTGTCTCTAACGCCGGCTAGGCTGTCTCTAACGCCGGCTAGGCTGTCTCTAACGCCGGCCTGAGGTGTCTCTAACGCCGGCTAGGCTGTCTCTAACGCCGGCTAGGCTGTCTCTAACGCCCGCCTGAGCTGTCTCTAACGCCGGCCTGAGGTGTCTCTAACGACGACCTGAGCTGTCGCTAACGCCCGCCTGAGCTGTCTAACGCCGGCCTGAGGTGTCTCTAACGCCGGCCTGATGTATCTCTAACGCCGGCCTGATGTATCTCTAACGCCGGCCTGAGGTATCTAACGCCGGCCTGAGCTGTCTCTAACGCCGGCCTGAGCTGTCTCTAACGCCGGCTAGGCTGTCTCTAACGCCGGCTAGGCTGTCTCTAACGCCCGCCTGAAGTGTCTAACGCCGGCTAGGCTGTCTCTAACGCCGGCTAGGCTGTCTCTAACGCCGGCCTGAGGTGTCTCTAACGCCGGCCTGAGGTGTCTCTAGCGCCCGCCTGAGCTGTCTCTAACGCCGACCTGAGCTGTCTGTAACGCCCGCCTGAAGTGTCTAACGCCGGCCTAAGATGTCTCTAACGCTGGCCTGAGGTGTCTCTAACGCTGGCCTGAGCTGTCTCTAACGCCGGCCTGAAGTATCTCTAACGCCGACCTGAGGCTTGGTGACCGCAGCAGAGGGTCTGTGACTCTATAACGCTGGCGTTGGCTGAGACGGCGGCGGAGGCTGATGCTTGGTGACCGCAGCAGAGGGTCTATAACGCTGGCGTGGGCTGAGACGGCGGTGGAGGCTGAGGCTTAGTGACCGCAGCAGAGGGTCTATGACTCTATAACGCTGGCGTGGGCTGAGACGGCGGCGGCGGCTGAGTCTTGGTGACCGCAGTAGAGGACAGTCAGGGTCAGGGCTGTATAGTGTACGGCTTCAGGACGTGTTTGAGCAGTGCACAGCCCGCCGACCGCCCGCACACCGACTGCTGTCCGACGGGCTGACTTGGGCTCGTCGGTAGAGTTCTGTTCGTGTTAGTGTTCGGCCTGTGGGCTGTCTGCTCAGGGTGGTGATAAATGCTCAGGGTCTGCTCAGGGTGATGATAAATGATCAGGGTCTGCTCAGGGTGTTGATAAATTAGCAGGGTCTGCTCAGGGTGATGATAAATGATCAGGGTCTGCTCAGGGTGTTGATAAATTAGCAGGGTCTGCTCAGGGTGTTGATAAATTAGCAGGGTCTGCTCAGGGTGATGATAAATGATCAGGGTCTGCTCAGGGTGTTGATAAATTAGCAGGGTCTGCTCAGGGTGATGATAAATTAGCAGGGTCTGCTCATGGTGATGATAAATGATCAGGGTCTGCTCATGGTGATGATAAATGCTCAGGGTCTGCTCAGGGTGATGATAAATGATCAGAGTCTGCTCATGGTGATGATAAATGTTCAGGGTCTGCTCAGGGTGATGATAAATTAGCAGGGTCTGCTCAGGGTGATGATAAATTAGCAGGGTCTGCTCAGGGTGTTGATAAATTAGCAGGGTCTGCTCAGGGTGTTGATAGATTATCAGGGTCTGCTCAGGGTGTTGATAAATGATCAGGGTCTGCTCAGGGTGATGATAAATGATCAGGGTCTGCTCAGGGTGTTGATAAATGATCAGGGTCTGCTCAGGGTGTTGATAAATTAGCAGGGTCTGCTCAGGGTGTTGATAAATTAGCAGGGTCTGCTCATGGTGATGATAAATGATCAGGGTCTGCTCAGGGTGTTGATAAATGATCAGGGTCTGCTCAGGGTGTTGATAAATGATCAGGGTCTGCTCAGGGTGTTGATAAATTAGCAGGGTCTGCTCAGGGTGATGATAAATGATCAGGGTCTGCTCAGGGTGTTGATAAATGATCAGGGTCTGCTCAGGGTGTTGATAAATTATCAGGGTCTGCTCAGGGTGATTATAAATTAGCAGGGTCTGCTCAGGGTGATGATAAATTATCAGGGTCTGCTCAGGGTGATGATAAATTATCAGGGTCTGCTCAGGGTGATGATAAATTAGCAGGGTCTGCTCATGGTGATGATAAATGCTCAGGGTCTGCTCAGGGTGATGATAAATTAGCAGGGTCTGCTCAGGGTGATGATAAATGCTCAGGGTCTGCTCAGGGTGATGATAAATTCGGACACGGGCGGCCGTCTGCTCAGGGTGATGATAATTTCGGACACGGGCGGCCGTCTGCTCAGGGTGATGATAATTTCGGACACGGGCGGCCGTCTGCTCAGGATGATGATAATTTCGGACACGGGCGGCCGTCTGCTCAGGGTGATGATAATTTCGGACACGGGCGGCCGTCTGCTCAGGGTGATGATAATTTCGGACACGGGCGGCCGTCTGCTCAGGGTGATGATAATTTCGGACACGGGCGGCCGTCTGCTCAGGGTGATGATAATTTCGGACACGGGCGGCCGTCTGCTCAGGGTGATGATAATTTCGGACACGGGCGGCCTTCTGCTCAGGGTGATGATAATTTCGGACACGGGCGGCCGTCTGCTCAGGGTGATGATAATTTCGGACACGGGCGGCCGTCTGCTCAGGGTGATGATAATTTCGGACACGGGCGGCCGTCTGCTCAGGGTGATGATAATTTCGGACACGGGCGGCCGTCTGCTCAGGGTGATGATAATTTCGGACACGGGCGGCCGTCTGCTCAGGGTGATGATAATTTCGGACACGGGCGGCCGTCTGCTCAGGGTGATGATAATTTCGGACACGGGCGGCCGTCTGCTCAGGGTGATGATAATTTCGGACACGGGCGGCCGTCTGCTCAGGGTGATGATAATTTCGGACACGGGCGGCCGTCTGCTCAGGGTGATGATAATTTCGGACACGGGCGGCCGTCTACTCAGGGTGATGATAATTTCGGACACGGGCGGCCGTCTGCTCCGCGACGAAAGAATGGCACAGTTGTGCCAGGAACAGATCGAGGAAACCTACACAATGGCGTAACGATTCCAGTGCATGTGGCGTAACGGTTCCAGTGCACCTAAACCTACACAATGGCGTAACGATTCCAGTGCATGTGGCGTAACGGTTCCAGTGCACCTAAACCTACACAATGGCATAACGATTCCAGTGCATGTGGCGTAACGGTTCCAGTGCACCTAAACCTACACAATGGCGTAACGATTCCAGTGCATGTGGCGTAACGGTTCCAGTGCACCTAAACCTACACAATGGCGTAACGGTTCCAGTGCATGTTCGGGTTGATCACTTGTTCGATTTTTTTTCTCTCTCAAATAACTGGTGAAAAATATAAACTCGGATTCGGAAATCTGTCTTTTTTCGATAGCTCATGTCGATGTCCGCTAGCTTCAGACTGTATGATCCGACTGGTCCCTCCCTGAGTCCCACCACACACCAGCAGCGGTGACTCGGAACCTCGCCAGGTATTATGATCCGACTGGTCCCTCCCTGAGTCCCACCACACACCAGCAGCGGTGACTCGGAACCTCGCCAGGTATTATGATCCGACTGGTCCCTCCCTGAGTCCCACCACACACCAGCAGCGGTGACTCGGAACCTCGCCAGGTATTATGATCCGACTGGTCCCTCCCTGAGTCTCACCACACACCAGCAGCGGTGAGTGGTGACTCGGAACCTCGCCAGGTATTATGATCCGACTGGTCCCTCCCTGAGTCCCACCACACACCAGCAGTGGTGACTCGAAACCTCGCCAGGTATTATGATCCGACTGGTCCCTCCCTGAGTCCCACCACACACCAGCAGTGGTTACTCGGAACCTCGCCAGGTATTATGATCCGACTGGTCCCTCCCTGAGTCCCACCACACACCAGCAGTGGTGACTCGGAACCTCGCCAGGTATTATGATCCGACTGGTTCCTCCCTGAGTCCCACCACACACCAGCAGTGGTGACTCGGAACCTCGCCAGGTATTATGATCCGACTGGTCCCTCCCTGAGTCCCACCACACACCAGCAGTGGTGACTCGGAACCTCGCCAGGTATTATGATCCGACTGGTCCCTCCCTGAGTCCCACCACACACCAGCAGTGGTGACTCGGAACCTCGCCAGGTATTATGATCCGACTGGTCCCTCCCTGAGTCCCACCACACACCAGCAGCGGTGAGTGGTGACTCGGAACCTCGCCAGGTAGTCACTCACTAACACACACACTGTTGACCGCTCACCGCACCTCATTTCACCAGACGTTCCCATCGATTGAGGGTGACGGCCGCGCGCAAGGCCGCTCCCCCCCCCCCTCCCCCCACAACCCACCGTCGGCTGGCTGGCGCGCAGTGAGTCAGAACTGAGCAGGGAGGAGAGGGGGGGGGGGGGGAGGTGCGTAGTTTCGTGACCAGCCCTCTAGCGGCCGCCTGGGCCCAACCACCGAGCTGTTGCTAGACATGAGAACTGCGTAGGTTGCCGAGTCGGATGCGGCCCAGAAATGTCGGGGTGTCAGTCTTTCTCGCGTGTTGGGGTGTTGTTTGGGCATTACGAAACCGAGCTGAAGATATGAAACACGAAGATAGCTTAGTTTGTGAACCGAGCACAGGAAATGAAACACGTGAACGTTGTTTGTGCTATAAACTGAGCGGGGAATGACACGCGAATGTGGCGTATTTTAACAAACTGAGACGAATGAAACGCGTGGAGGTGGCTGATGTTTTTGCTGGTTTGGCCGTTGGGTCGCAACGCTTACGATTCGGCACAAAAGTGGTCCGGTGAATCTGACCGTGCCTTACATACCTCACCTCGTCTCGCCTCCATTGTTCAGCCTCCTACCTAGCATAGATAGTCTCTTCCAACTGAAAGTCAGCCCTATCAAAACACCACAGGGCGTTCCTTTGTGCGTAGCCTGCTCTGATCTGTATCGGTCAGTATGCTGCAGTTTTTCACCGGGGAGAGGTGACCTGGCGCTGACCTGTGACCTCAGCGGCGGCCGGCAGATCACCTTTGACCCAGAGGTGACTGCTATCAATGATGCCCTCGAGGCGTAGCTGCTGTGAAAGCTTGCAAAGCTGAGCTGAGCGAGTTGGGCTGCACGACTGAGGAAAGGGAAAACTATTTGTTTGGAATTTGGAAAGGGAAAACACGGGAAAACTACGTGTTTGTGTTTTGTCCTGGACTTTTTCAAGCGTACACGAATAGCACATTGACTGAACTTGTGAGCGTTCTTCTAAGTCGAAAGTTTGCTGGAACTTTTTCATCATATCGTACAAGTTTAAGTCGGAAGTTATAAGTGGGAAGTTTTTAACTTGTTTTGCAGCTTGTCCTGTATTCTGCGTACCACCAGATTGAGAATGCTCGCAATTTGCCATCTGCGCAGTGGTCGCTGCGATCAGTTAAATCAGCAGTGCCTCGCACCAGAGGAATGACGACTCACCTCGCGGTGAATTCCGTTCGTGAGGGCGGGGCACGACTAAGGGCTAAGGCTGCTGAACTCTGTGTTCGTGCGCAGCTTACAAGAGCGGAGAACACTCCACGGCGCTGTCTGAGAACACTCCACGGCGCTGTCTGAGAACACTCCACAGCGCTGTCTGAGAACACTGCACGGCTGCACAGCGCTGTCTGAGAACACTGCACAGCGCTGTCTGAGAACACTGCACAGCGCTGTCTGAGAACACTGCACAGCGCTGTCTGAGAACACTGCACGGCGCTGTCTGAGAACACTGCACAGCGCTGTCTGAGAACACTGCACAGCGCTGTCTGAGAACACTGCACAGCGCTGTCTGAGAACACTGCACAGCGCTGTCTGAGAACACTCCACAGCGCTGTCTGAGAACACTCCACAGCGCTGTCTGAGAACACTGCACAGCGCTGTCTGAGAACACTGCACAGCGCTGTCTGAGAACACTGCACAGCGCTGTCTGAGAACACTGCACAGCGCTGTCTGAGAACACTGCACAGCGCTGTCTGAGAACACTCCACAGCGCTGTCTGAGAACACTCCACGGCGCTGTCTGAGAACACTCCACAGCGCTGTCTGAGAACACTGCACAACGCCCGTCTCTTCTCTTCTACTGAAATATCACATTTTTGCGCGCAGAAATACGCATGGCCCTACTTTGCTGTTTGAGACGGCCCGATGAATAGCAGACAATAGCGGGTCATTACAACTCGTTAGTATCGATAAGTGCTGGCAAAGCTCTCGCAGCTCATTGTATCACCTGTGGCTCATTGTATTCCTGTGTCTGCGTTACCTGTGTGTGGGTGTGGGTGGCGTGTTACCTATGTGTTACCTATGTGTTACCTATGTGTTACCTATGTGTTACCTGTGTGTTTCCTGTGTGTTTCCTGTGTGCCCCCGTGTGCTCCCCGTGTGTTATATGTGTGTTGTGTTCCCTTTGTGCTACCTGTGTGTTTGCTACCGTGTACCCGTGTTACACTCCTCCCCGCCGCCCCGACCTTCCGTGTCAGCGGTGTTGTGTGGGATGTGTGCGTGTCTACCGGACAGATGGCGCCCCCTCCCCTCCTCCCACTTCCACCCCTCACCCCACCACGCCCCCTCCCCTCCCCTCCCCACTCCCACCCCACCCCTGCCCACACGCGCGGCTCTGTTGTGGCGCTCCTCTGGCAGACGGCCGTCACTAGCCGGAGGTGGTGCAATACCAGGGCGTGGTTGGAAGCCGTGAGCTGCGACTGAGAGGTGTTTATCGGTCGGTGTCACCTAACTGACCTCCTGAAGGGGTCTGGAGTTGAGTTTTTTTTAGAATGCTTACAAACAGTCACCGCCACGTACCAAAACTTGAGGATTCTAAAGGCGATTCTTTAAAAGCGATTTGCTTTCCATACAACGCCCATACGCCTACTGAAGAAAACGCCCCTACGCCTACCCATACTGAAGAAGAAAAAAAACGAGGAGACGCGAACCCCCGTCCCCCACTTTCGAAATTCGATGTATCTGCATCCAAGGACGATAATAATATCTGCCTCTTGTTCCAATCGTTTGGCTGAGTGACGAATGCTATCATAATTAGTAATGACTGTGCATGATTTGATCTGTCGGATCTGTATTTTGCTGTTGTTTTTAGCATCGTGTTGCCTTTGTGTGGTTGGATTCTCCACTCACGCCGGTTTGTTCAGCTTCGATGACTTGACAGCTTCGATGACAGCTTCGGTTAACTTCATCAGCATAGCTTCCCTCACAACTGAAGACTTGAGTGGCCCTCGGTGGTCTCAAGTGGACTTCCACACATGTGGACAGTAGAAGCTGTGTCATTGGAAAGAAGTCGAGGGAAGGAATGAGTCGGGGTATACGTTTGTGTTTCCCTTGGTGTGAGTTGATTGGAATTGATCCTGCTAACCGAATGTGGTGGTCGGCGTCCCGTGATGGCTAATCGCTTTGTCGATTACCTTATTACCCTACCTGTCGATTACCTCATTACCTTACCTGATTACCTCACCTGGTTGGTGGTTGATGGGATGATGGCAGCTCTTAAGTTTGTTTTGACGAGGCACGTTTAATGCATACACGCACAGAATGGTGTAATTTTCACATAGCTGTTTCGGAGACAAGTGTGGGGACTTGCTTGCTTGGTTCGATGGTTCGGTAACAATGCTGGGTGGTTGACCTTGACCTTGACACCATCACCGTTTTTCCTCACCGCTACGAAACATTTATCTTATTCGGCCCGTTACCTCACATGACTTTGGGCTCGGCCGCCGAGATAGCTGAATATTTGGTGCAAGTTGATGTATTCTTGGGTGTTGGTCTGGAGAGATAACTAAATATTTGGAGCTTTAGCTGAATATTTGGTGCAATTGAATTATCCAGTCTGCTGGTTGGTTTTCAGAGTGCAGTACAGTCTTCTGCGTGGCAAAAACTGGGTTTCTGACGGAGAAATAATCGCGGCTCCTCGCGTGCAGAAGATTGCCTTCTTCAGCGCTACAATTACCTCCATTGTTGGCCACTACTGCGGTTGTAAAACTGGCTGAAAACGATGGCGCAGGATGGCATCATAGCTCCGGTCGCACATGTCGAAACACGGAAGGCTGCCTTCTCACAATACAGCCCCCTCCTGTTTTCAGTCAGTGAACGGTGGACTTCAAAGCCAGTCGCACATGTCGAACCACGGAAGGCTGCCTTCTCACAATACAGCCCTGCTGTTTTCAGGCAGTGAACGGTGGACTTACAAAGCCAGTCGCACGTGTCGAACCACGGAAGGCTGCCTTCTCACAATACAGCCCTGCTGTTTTCAGTCAGTGAACGGTGGACTTACAAAGCCAGTCGCACGTGTCGAACCACGGAAGGCTGCCTTCTCACAATACAGCCCTGCTGTTTTCAGTCAGTGAACGGTGGACTTCAAAGCCAGTCGCACATGTCGAACCACGGAAGGCTGCCTTCTCACAATACAGCCCCCTGCTGTTTTCAGTCAGTGAACGGTGGACTTCAAAGCCAGTCGCACGTGTCGAAACACGGAAGGCTGCCTTCTCACAATACAGCCCTCCTGTTTTCAGTCAGTGAACGGTGGACTTACAAAGCCAGTGTCGGTAGGCTTTTGCTGCTTACTGCCCACTGCCAGCAAGGAGCAAGACGATAGATCGAGAGATATGTGCCCCGGTGACTAACGCAAGGCTCCGACTCCGACTTGAGAATTGTCGGTACCCTAGCTAACGATGACCTAAATCTACCAGATCTTGTCTGGCAATGTTCTGCTCTACCGCCCTATCCCTTAGAAAATGGTTGGGCTGTACTGCAGTTTGCTGTGACGAGCGGCACACGCCTATCGCTTGCTGTGATGTGTCTAACACTGTGATAGTTAGGCTGTACCGCAGTTGTCTGTGACGACGGCACAATCTATCACTTTCTGTGATGTGTCTAACACTGTGATGCAGTCTCAATAAATCATTGAGTTGTCATGACTTGGGTTGGGCCGTAGTTTTTTGTTGTTGTAAACCCTCCAGCACAAAAGCTGCGCCACCGCTACGAGCGCTGACAAACCAGAGATTCGTAGGCCAGCTGGGTGCGCATCGTACGCCCATTGCCCAGCGCCCCCCCCCCCCCCCCCCCGCTTGGTCGCCCCTGGACACAGGAACGAGCGGTGACATTGCCACAGTGCCACAGCCCACGGGCGCCACTTAACCAGACTGACTCTGGTCGTTCAGTCGGCTTTATGATCCGTGAACGGAACCCCACTGCGCGCCTGCTCAGGGTTGAATCGACGAATGGGGACAATCAAGGAATGCAGCACGGAAGCCAAGGTGAGACATGTTTTGCGCCCCTGCCACAGTTGGAAAATAAGCTAGTGCTGGACAAATTGCTTGGTGATGATTCCAGCTTCTTCAAAACAGGCAGACTGCGTTTTTTTGTTGTCGATGAGATTTTCCAGTTGATATTGATGTTGATAAATAACTGACTACGTCGTGGACGCCAAATAACTCATTTCGTCCGAACACCCCAAACACCAATTATCATCACCACCATCAGGACAAGGCGTGTTACATTTGTTCAACTTTCGTGCTCCGTTCCGGTGTCATGGGTGCAGCGTTTTGTGACGGTGTGCGCCATTCCAGTGTTGGCAGAGATCTCTGCCTAGAACAGGTCCGTTCTTGAATGGGTGGCGGCTTGGGTTAATAGGATGTAGGTGCGATTGACAGGGACATTGGCAGGGGAAAGGTCAAATGTGAGAGAAGCGCCTGAGAAAGGTCAAGTGTGAGAGAGATGTGTCTGGTGCGATTGACCTCACCAGGTGTGTCGCAGCTTAGAGGACGTCAGAGGTCAGATGACGTCAGAGGTCAGAGGACGTCAGAGGTCAGAGGACGTCAGAGGTCAGAGGACTTCAGAAGTCAGATGACGTCAGAGGGTTGGGTGGTGAAGTCATAGCTGGAGTAACTTGGCATTGGCAGTGCGTTGTTGAGCGCTCGGTCGCTCGCGCGCCTGTGTGCATGTGGGGGTCATATATCAGAGGGTTGGGTGGTGAAGTCATAGCTGGAGTAACTTGGCATTGGCAGTGCGTTGTTGAGCGCTCGGTCGCTCGCGCGCCTGTGTGCATGTGGGGGTCATATCAGAGGGTTGGGTGGTGAAGTCATAGCTGGAGTAACTTGGCATTGGCAGTGCGTTGTTGAGCGCTCGGTCGCTCGCGCGCCTGTGTGCATGTGGGGGTCATATATCAGAGGGTTGGGTGGTGAAGTCATAGCTGGAGTAACTTGGCATTGGCAGTGCGTTGTTGAGCGCTCGGTCGCTCGCGCGCCTGTGTGCATGTGGGGGTCATATATCAGCTGGAGTGACTTGGGCATTGGCAGTGCGTTGTTGAGCGCTCGGTCGCTCGCGCGCCTGTGTGCATGTGGGGGTCATATATCGGTGTTCACACTAAACTGCTGATGTCTTGGCCGGTGTTCAGGCCGGAGTGCCAAGTGTTCAGGATATTTCGGGCTCACGTTGTTGTTTGTTCAGGCATTTATTCGGTGTGGTGACGGCTGGTATGTTCCCTAATGTTTGTTTTGATCCCCAAAGTGAAGTGGGGATGGATGTTGGGTGGGTCATACGACCTTGGAGTAAACAACTCACGTCATTTTCCGTCTCAAATGACGTGCTGGTATGGAATGACATGTTAGCGAATGAATGCCAGATAACCTTTAGAACGTGTGCACCGATTAATGCAAATGTATCGCCCACATTCGGAAAAGAGATTGTGTGCTTATTTTGCAGCGTGAAATAGATCAAGTCGTGTACCTTGTGTCGAACGTCTCCCCAATGTTAGCCAGACGCTTGGGTCTGACTTCCCAATATGTTAGGAATGAGCGGCTTAAACTCAACTCAACTGCCGAACTTCCTCGACAACTGTCAATTTCTCACAGCTTTTACCGGCCAATCGCGTTTTCCCTCTGACAGGCGCAGTGCTGAGTGATAAAAAGACGAACTGGTGTGCAGACAAAGTCAAACGCACACGGCAGCGGATACTGCACTACAGTAGATACTACTACTAACTGCATATGTCGCACTGGAGTGCTGAACAGGCTCCGTCAATCCATGCTCTAAGCATTAGAACATGGATTGGCGGAGTCGGTGTTAAGTTGTATTATAGTTTAGACGGGCCAGCATTAGAATCTAAGGCCGGTAGCCCCTCGCTAGCTGGCTAGCTTCAACTACCAAGCATCTGTGCTGCTAGTCTCCTGGTTACTTTGCAGTTCAGGCTGTGTGTCAACCTGTGGGTTCAGCGGCGCACTTTGCCATAATGCGCACAGTGGCACGGCTCACGTCTCATTCTGAACATTGGCCGGTCTCCGTTGGATGGTTTTACAACTGCTGCCGCAGCCGAAGTACTGTCTGAAATAGCTTTCCCGATTTCCCACGATTGTTTCTCCAAGGATAGGTGTCTGGAGGGATCCATGCAATCCGCTTCACACATGCTAGTCTCTGCAGCCTAGCGCCTTGTACACGTACAGTAGGGTACATTGCATTGCCCCAATGCCCGCTCGGCGCTCCTCTCCCTGGATCTGCTGCAACTGGGTATATAGCAAGGCAAGATGCGAACCAGACAAACTGTTTCCTCAATATGCCTACGAGATGCTTACGATGATTCGAGTACAACTATAAAATAATTGAAGTGCAAGTGTCCTGTTGCGTGATGTGTATGGGCACCACTGTGCCCTTCCCTTCACCGCCCCATCTCCCTCCCTAAGGAAGGCTAGGCGAAAACTGACGGTTGTATGTATGTCTTTCACAATGCTTTCATTCACTTTGACGAAATAGCCACCTATTTCCTTCAAATCAGGCCGTTATTTGTATATTTGAGTGTGAGTGCTTACAACGCCATCTATAGGGAAATTTGGAACTAGCCGACATTGTCAAGTTCAAATGGCTATTATGACAAAATGGGAAGAGCTAGAGGGATGCGGTTTGCGGCATACGATTTAAAAATAATGATTCTATCATTTCATACATTATTTTTGTCGTACCTTTTACTATTATCTTTGCCAAATACCAAAATGTTGATTTTTCGCCAAAGTTGTAAAATTTAAATCGCCAGGCGCGGGCAAAATATTTTCGAAATTCGTGATTTTGATGCGCCCGTCGTGTTCAGCATCCTCAAATACATCTAAAACCGACCGGACGCAAAAGATATTGGGAAATATTGTAAAAAGGGGTCACCCTAACGTACAGCCTTCTCGGCCCATCACCACACGCCAAACCTCCCACTCTCGGCACCGCACAGCGTTTCCTCCGTTGGGCAGTGCGGCGCTAAGCGCTCCGTTGGGCAGCGCGGCGCTAAGCGCTCCGTTAGGCAGTGCGGCGCTAAGCGTTCCGTTAGGCAGTGCGGCGCTAAGCACATTCCTTTCCTGCGAACGCCATCACACGGCCGGGCGGAGCGGCTGCTGCGCCGGCTGCCGGCAGGTTGTACGGTACAAACGATTAAAAAAATAATGAATAATGGTTCGGCGGGCGGTGGAGGGGAAGGAGGGGTGGGGGGGGGGGGGTTGGGGAATGACCGGCATGTACTTCATCAGAGCTGTGTGCGTCGTGGTGGTTGGTTCGCAGAGTGCCAGAGTGCGGATCCACAGCGGCGGATGGAACACACGGAGGGAACATGGGGCACTGTGGTGGTGTCGGTCGGCGGTGGATGTCAGGGTTTAACAGCCAAACGGCATTCGACTGGGCGAGAGACACTGTGGTGGTGTCGGCCGGCGGTGGATGTCAGGGTTTAACAGCCAAACGGCATTCGGCTGGGCGAGAGACACTGGTGGTGTCGGCCGGCGGTGGATGTCAGGGTTTAACAGCCAAACGGCATTCGGCTGGGCGAGAGACACTGTGGTGGTGTCGGCCGGCGGTGGATGTCAGGGTTTAACAGCCAAACGGCATTCGGCTGGGCGAGAGACACTGTGGTGGTGTCGGCCGGCGGTGGATGTCAGGGTTTAACAGCCAAACGGCATTTGGCTGGGCGAGAGACACTGTGGTGGTGTCGGCCGGCGGTGGATGTCAGGGTTTAACAGCCAAACGGCATTCGGCTGGGCGAGAGACACTGTGGTGGTGTCGGCCGGCGGTGGATGTCAGGGTTTAACAGCCAAACGGCATTCGACTGGGCGAGAGACACTGTGGTGGTGTCGGCCAGCGGTGGATGTCAGGGTTTAACAGCCAAACGGCATTCGGCTGGGCGAGAGACACTGTGGTGGTGTCGGCCGGCGGTGGATGTCAGGGTTTAACAGCCAAACGGCATTCGGCTGGGCGAGAGACACTGTGGTGGTGTCGGCCGGCGGTGGATGTCAGGGTTTAACAGCCAAACGGCATTCGGCTGGGCGAGAGAATGCTAGTGGAGTTCGGATAAGGAGGCTGAAGGTCCACACTTCAGCGATGAATGAAATGAACGCTCCTGGGACATTGACATACGACATAGGCGACTGGCCTGTGTTGTCAGCAGATATGCCTGATAATCAGCTATTATCCTTGCCGCTTCCCTATGACAAGAATTAGTTGAAATCGGGTGAAATTTAATTTGCCAGTTTACCTTGTATGTATGGCTGTCTTTAGACGCTTATGAGCCAGCAGTTCATGTCGCCGCACACTGCGCCATAGTATTGGTATTACTCAGCGTAGGCCTCAGAATATTGCCCAGCCAGCAGTTCATGTCGCCGCACACTGCGCCATAGTATTGGTATTACTCAGCGTAGGCCTCAGAATATTCTCCAGCCAGCAGCTCATGTCGCCGCACACTGCGCCATAGTATTGGTATTACTCAGCGTAGGCCTCAGAATATTGCCCAGCCAGCAGTTCATGTCGCCGCACACTGCGCCATAGTATTGGTATTACTCAGCGTAGGCCTCAGAATATTGCCCAGCCAGCAGTTCATGTCGCCGCACACTGCGCCATAGTATTGGTATTACTCAGCGTAGGCCTCAGAATATTGCCCAGCCAGCAGTTCATGTCGCCGCACACTGCGCCATAGTATTAGTATTACTCAGCGTAGGCCTCAGAATATTATCCAGCCAGCAATTCATGTCGCCGCACACTGCGCCATAGTATTGGTATTACTCAGCGTAGGCCTCAGAATATTGCCCAGCCAGCAGTTCATGTCGCCGCACACTGCGCCATAGTATTAGTATTACTCAGCGTAGGCCTCAGAATATTCTCCAGCCAGCAGTTCATGTCGCCGCACACTGCGCCATAGTATTGGTATTACTCAGCGTAGGCCTCAGAATATTCTCCAGCCAGCAGTTCATGTCGCCGCACACTGCGCCATAGTATTGGTATTACTCAGCGTAGGCCTCAGAATATTGCCCAGCCAGCAGTTCATGTCGCCGCACACTGCGCCATAGTATTGGTATTACTCAGCGTAGGCCTCAGAATATTCTCCAGCCAGCAATTCATGTCGCCGCACACTGCGCCATAGTATTGGTATTACTCAGCGTAGGCCTCAGAATATTGCCCAGCCAGCAGTTCATGTCGCCGCACACTGCGCCATAGTATTGGTATTACTCAGCGTAGGCCTCAGAATATTGCCCAGCCAGCAGTTCATGTCGCCGCACACTGCGCCATAGTATTGGTATTACTCAGCGTAGGCCTCAGAATATTGCCCAGCCAGCAGTTCATGTCGCCGCACACTGCGCCATAGTATTGGTATTACTCAGCGTAGGCCTCAGAATATTGCCCAGCCAGCAGTTCATGTCGCCGCACACTGCGCCATAGTATTGGTATTACTCAGCGTAGGCCTCAGAATATTCTCCAGCCAGCAGTTCATGTCGCCGCACACTGTGCCATAGTATTGGTATTACTCAGCGTAGGCCTCAGAATATTCTCCAGCCAGCAGTTCATGTCGCCGCACACTGCGCCATAGTATTGGTATTACTCAGCGTAGGCCTCAGAATATTCTCCAGCCAGCAGTTCATGTCGCCGCACACTGCGCCATAGTATTGGTATTACTCAGGGTAGGCCTCAGAATATTCTCCAGCCAGCAGTTCATGTCGCCGCACACTGCGCCATAGTATTGGTATTACTCAGCGTAGGCCTCAGAATATTGCCCAGCCAGCATTTCATGTCGCCGCACACTGCGCCATAGTATTGGTATTACTCAGCGTAGGCCTCAGAATATTCTCCAGCCAGCAGTTCATGTCGCCGCACACTGCGCCATAGTATTGGTATTACTCAGCGTAGGCCTCAGAATATTCTCCAGCCAGCAGTTCATGTCGCCGCACACTGCGCCATAGTATTGGTATTACTCAGCGTAGGCCTCAGAATATTGCCCAGCCAGCAGTTCATGTCGCCGCACACTGCGCCATAGTATTGGTATTACTCAGCGTATTCCTCAGAATATTCTCCAGCCAGCAGTTCATGTCGCCGCACACTGCGCCATAGTATTGGTATTACTCAGTGTAGGCCTCAGAATATTGCCCAGCCAGCAGTTCATGTCGCCGCACACTGCGCCATAGTATTGGTATTACTCAGCGTAGGCCTCAGAATATTCTCCAGCCAGCAATTCATGTCGCCGCACACTGCGCCATAGTATTGGTATTACTCAACGTAGGCCTCAGAATATTCTCCAGCCAGCAGTTCATGTCGCCGCACACTGCGCCATAGTATTAGTATTACTCAGCGTAGGCCTCAGAATATTCTCCAGCCAGCAGTTCATGTCGCCGCACACTGCGCCATAGTATTGGTATTACTCAGCGTAGGCCTCAGAATATTCTCCAGCCAGCAGTTCATGTCGCCGCACACTGCGCCATAGTATTGGTATTACTCAGCGTAGGCCTCAGAATATTGCCCAGCCAGCAGTTCATATCGCCGCACACTGCGCCATAGTATTGGTATTACTCAGCGTAGGCCTCAGAATATTGCCCAGCCAGCAGTTCATGTCGCCGCACACTGCGCCATAGTATTGGTATTACTCAGCGTAGGCCTCAGAATATTCTCCAGCCAGCAGTTCATGTCGCCGCACACTGCGCCATAGTATTGGTATTACTCAGCGTAGGCCTCAGAATATTCTCCAGCCAGCAGTTCATGTCGCCGCACACTGCGCCATAGTATTGGTATTACTCAGCGTAGGCCTCAGAATATTGCCCAGAGACCCAGAGGTGGCTATGTGTCATGGGAGCTGTTTGGCACGTTTAGCCGTGACATTGTTTGGCACGTTTAGCTGTATCATTGTTTGGCACGTTTAGCCGTGACATTGAGCTGTTGAGCCGCGCTGCGCTGGCTGGCGGGGGCGCCAGCTGTCTGTGTCGCGCGTGACAACACTGCGTGACAACACAGCGTGACAACACTGTCAATAGCGTGACAACAGCTGTCTGTGTCGCGCGTGACAACACCGCTGATGACTGGATCAAGAGGAGACTGGTTTTGGTTCACCTTCTTTGGAAGGATTAAATCACGTTTCGTTTTGGAATAGGAATGATTCAGTCACCGTTTGATTCATGGATAACCATTTTGAGAAATTATTCTTTCCGATTCAAAGAATCCAAACATTTTTTGATCAAATCACGGTTTACTCACCATTGAAATGGCATTGCACAGTCTTTTGTATTCAATCAGCATTGTTTCTATGCGGATTTTGATTCAATCATGATTCACGAATAAAAAATAGGTGGTGAATCGATTTTTCTTTGATTCAGGGGATTTTGATTGAACGATTCCAATCGATTCAATCTGAGTCGAATCAATAACCAGTCTGGCTATATAGACTATTGAATGTGAAGGTGCTTTACGCGAACAGCAACGTATACAACTTCTGTCGAACATCTGCTGAGTCACGCGTGGTGAACGGGCGCACCTGTCCAGACCTGTGTCATGCCTCCTGATCAGCAATTCAGCACTACACGGGCACAGGTGGTTTGCCAACGAAGCCACACGTATCAGCAGTTCAACACTACACGGGTACAGGTGTGTTGCCAACGAAGCCACACGTATCAGCAATTCAGCACTGCACGGGTACAGGTGTGTTGCCAACGAAGCCACACGTATCAGCAATTCAACACTACACGGGTACAGGTGTGTTGCCAACGAAGCCACGTATCAGCAATTCAACACTACACGGGTAAAGGTGTGTTGCCAACGAAGGCACACGTGTGGACGCTCTGGTGGATACAGAACGGCGAAAAGGTTTGATTTGGTGGGGCTGAAATCCTTAAAAGTCCGACAAAAATTATAGAAAAAAAAAACATGCGGTGTCGTGGCCTTGTGCATTAAGAATTGACCCCAAACCTATATTCCTTTCCAGAAGCTGCTAAGATATTCTTTGAAAACATGAAATGTTTCAAATTTCGACTCATTTCAGTCGCTTTGGGGTCATGGTTCTGATGCCCCCCCCCCCCCCCCCCCCTAGATCTGCGCCCCTGCTTGAACGGAAATGTGCGGGTGCGTGTGCTGAAGAGAGCGATCAAGCCTACCAGTTTCCCAGACGTTTATTAATCTCGTCCTGGGAAAAGTGGGCGATAAACACGAGGTTCATTCGATAGCGGTAGTTTCCGGGGACGATAGCTGTCAGAGATTGACGGCTTTCTTTCTTCTTTTCCAGATGACCCCCACCGTAACTTCCCGCGGCAGCAGCTCAAATATCAGGAGGAACTGGGCACCGGCTGGTTCGGACAGGTAAGGCTTTATACCATGCTAAAGGCGAGTGGCTCCCACCGTTATGGGTATGGTTACCCCTTTTTGATGACCAGAATGACTCGTTACCTTCCCCATTGAGCAGACCGCAATTCTTGGCTTTAACCCTCGCCAGTGACCTGAGATGACCGATACCTACGTGACCGTGCAGGGGGTGGGGGTTGGTACGACCTCCCCCTGGCGTTTCGCCCCTAATTGAGCTAGAGCTTCGATTCAAAGACGAGGGTGTTGCTTGTGACGAGAGGAAGCCGTTGGTATCCGATTGTAACGTCCTGGGCATTAGGTGACCTCTAGGGTCATGTCAATGACCCGGACGTCATCCAAATCGTGCATGTGTAGATATTGAATTATAATCGAGCTAGAATCGTGATTGAGCATATAATTACGCAAAATGGGTGCCAAATTTGAAATCGGCGTCACGAAATGTCCTAGAAACTACCAGAGTCCAAAAAGGTCATCTCAGTTCATCGGAGGGCAGTGACCTCGGTTGACCTGTGAAAGTGCATGACCCCAGTGGAACATATAATTATGTAAAATGGATGCCAAATTTGAAATCAGCGTCACAAAATTTCCCTAGAAACAAAGGTCAGTGACCTCCGTTGACCTCTAAAAAGGTCAGCCGAGGTCACGATCTCAGTGGAAACCATAAATGTCACATGTTAACACCTGTGCATATGCTCCTGAACAATAAACACTCGGAAACTGCACAAGTTACTAGCATTGACACTACGGGACGCCAGTTTTGCCTGACATGACCTTGAGAAACAGGTCACGGGTCATGGGCAGTAGAGGTTTGAAGTTTTCAGAGTACGTGTCAAATTGTTCAAAAGTACTGAAAGTTTCATCGCAATCGGTCGATAAATACCCGAGTTATTCCCGAAAAACCGAGGGGGGGTGGGTGGCATCCATCCACTGCTGGCGAGAGTTAATTAAAGTGAATAGTCCACCTTAGATCTGGTATAAACCAATCTGGTATAAACCAGCCATCTGGTTTAAAGGGAACAGTCCACCTTAACATGGGGTTTTGAACTGAGATAGCAGAATTGTAGCTTAGATATAGACATCATATGATCCACGGTTCGTTTATCCCAAAACTCTACCTCAACGGCCAGATTTTCGAGCGACCCGCCATGGTTTATACCAAATGGCTGGTTTATACCAGATTGGTTTATAACAGACCAAGGTGGAGTATTCCATACCAGATAGCTGGTGTATACCAGATTGGTTTATGTCAGATCCAAGGTTGACTATTTCCTTTATTAAAGGCAATGTTTAACCTTTGTATTGGTTTTGAACTGAGATAGCCATTATCTTTGGCAGTTATTGAAATGTCGAAAATACTAAGGTCATTTTCCCCAAAACTTAGCCGTTTTTAAGCAATTTCATTTCGCATTTGCAAAATGTTGCCTAGGCTAGTCCCGCCGCTGATTGGCTGATATCCACTTTGTCAGCCAATCCCACTTTGTCAGCCAATCAGCAGCGGCTCAATAATAACGACATCATGCCAAATATAAAAAAAAATGTATAAAGTTAAGTGACTTTTCGAGAGAGAAAAAATATTACCATCGTTTTCAGTAGCACTTCATATTTTCGACTACAACCAGCTTATATTTGACAACTTTCAGAAAGCTGAAACATTCCCTTTAAGCCATGCGGTACAGCATACCTTCAGGCGTTTACTACTAGTGCCATCTAGGGGCAAGAATATAGGTAGAACTGTATGCTGTTGCTTTTAGTCTTAAAGGGACGCTGCCACTTTAATGTAAAATTTGATATGTTAAAGGGCAATCCCATCTTATTAACACTCTGAAGTCCGTTTTTCGAAATTCGCGCCCAGTCGCCCAATATCATCGTTCAAAGTTCGGTTTTCTTCCAGACAGGGGCGCAGCCAGGGGGGGGGGCTAAAGCCCCATCGTGGACTCAGAAAGGGCCCATTTCAGGTCGGATAAAACCAAATTTAGCCTCAGAAAGCGAGCATCTCAGGTCCAGGAAAGGCCCATCTCAGCTCTCAGGCCCGGGAAGGGCCCATCTTAAGTCCCAAGAGGGCCCATCTTGGGCTCAGAAAGGGCTCTTCTTAGGCTCTGAATGGGCCCGTCTCACGTCTGGAGAGGGTCCATTATAGGCTTTGAAAGTGAGCAGCTCAGTTCCGGAAAAGACCCATTTCTGCTCTTAGGCCAGGTAAAGGCCCATCTCAGGTCCAGAGAAGGCCCGTATAATTTGGCCCTGAAAAGAAAATGTTAGTTCTGGAGAGGACTGGGTAGGGCCCATCTTTGAGCTGGAGAAGGACCGCTTCGGTAAATTCGGCCCAGAAAGGCCCCAGGATTGGTTAGGGCTCATCTTACCCTTGAACTAAGACATGGCATGATCAATGATGGCTCACATGCAAACCAGAAAGGGCCCATCTCAGATCTGGAAAGGGCCCATCAAAGTCGTAGAAAGCCCCCCCCCCCCTCCCGTCTTGAGTCTGGGAATATTCCAATTTAGGCCCGGAAAGGGCCCATCTCAGATCTGGAAAAGGCCAATCAGAGGTCTTGAAAGGACCCATCTTTAGACCAGAGAAGGACCATCATCGGCTCAGATGCCTGATGCCTCAGAAAGCTGCCCATCTGGCATCTCGGGGGGGGGGACAAAGGCCCATTTTGCTAAAATTGCAGGGAAAATGCCCCTGCCCCCGAGCCCCGAGCGTAGTGGGTTGCATTAACCAATGGGCGTCAGGCGTCAGCAGTGTACGGGGACGGGGCATTGACACAAATATAAATAAATACAATACACATGAGCTGGGGAAGAACAAAAGCCTTGGTCGAGTGAATCCTGGATCCGCGTTTGTCATTATTTTTGTCCCCACAATTTTTAACATTTTTTCTCTCACAATTTGCATTTTCACAATTTTTTCACACGTTTTTGCTCTCACTTTTTGTCACAATCACATTTATTTGTGGGGGCCATCAGCCAATGCTAAGGGGCCCACTTCAGTTAGCCCCCCCCCCCCCTCCCGTCGCAAAATCCTGGCTGCGCTGCTGCTTCCAGACAATGATCTTGTCGAGTCCGCTTAGGGGCGGATCCAGGGGAGGGGGGGGGGGGACAAAGGGGCCATGCCCCCCTCTTAGGTCCCGACTCTCCTTGGCGGTACCTAATTGCTAGCCCCAGGGTCCACTCCCTTCATAAAATATTAACTTTCAAGCGGGCTACATGTTTAGCTAGTCTGCCGAGTTTCGAAAAAGGCGACGCGAACGCAAAGACGCGGACATCGGCACCCGGAAGCTGCTCCAGCGGTGCCCAACTTGCTGAACCGAAGAGCTAATAGTGGGACCAGGCCAGGACCATCTCCCCAAGCCATCTCGCCCCCAGGCTCCTCCAGATCCGCAGGGACCATATATGTGCGGAAAAGTCGTTCTGCCTCTTGCTGCTTTCAAACCATTTGCACTGTTACCAGTTGTTTGTTACAGTTTGGTACATATGTATACAGTTATTATTACCAGTAAGGCGCCGTAGTCGGCGATGAACGAGCAAGTGCGAAGGAAAGGTATGGTGAATTTCAACTCGATAGGGCAAGTAGTTTCTGAGATACAAAAAAAAGGTGCGCACGTGCAGAGGCACCCACCCCTGACTTGTGGGAAAGTGGCGGCTGAGAGGTCCCTAACCACACACCAAATGTGAACACAATCGGCCCAGCCGTTGCGGAGTTTTTGCGAGAAAACACTTTTCAACACTCCTCACGCGGCACGCGCGCCACGTACAGTGGTAGTGACCGACATGAGTCGGCACCGTTCTCAAACAGGTTTGGTTGGATGGGGCTACTCAGCAAAGAAACCGGCTTGTCAATCGGACGTGCGGTTGCAGAGATTAGCTTCTCAAAAGCGTCGCCACGGGCTGGGTCGGGCCGGGCCGGGCCGCTCATATTCAGATTTCTCCCATATACCACGGAAGGACGAGCGAGCGCGAAGCGCTCGCTCGTAATCATATGTACTATTGAGTGCTGACTGCCACCGGTCATCGTGATTTACTATCCGAAGAATATGTGTTCGAAAAACTACTTAATTTCAATATTTTGCAACATACCGAGATGTGCAACCAGTAATAGGGGTTCCTGAGGCTTGGCTCCACTCACGGTCTGGTTTCAGTATTAAAATTTCGTTTTCCACGACCTAAAATTAACATTTTCACGCCGCTTCGCGGCGTCACATCGGTGGTCATCGTCATAACGAAGCCATCGCCATCGGTTCGTTGTAACGGTGAATTGAATGAATAGCATGTTTAACTTCTTATTCTCTATAAGGCCCACCGCCTATGTTTCTGGGTTTTATCAGGCAAACCCGTAAAAATTTCGCGCCGCTTCGCGGCACCAAATAACAAGTACCTACTAAAACCCCACAGAAGCACCCCACCCCTGACTTGTGGGGAAAGTGGCGGCTGAGAGGTCCCTAACCACGCACAAAAATTTAACACAATCGGCTCAGCCATTCCTGCGATATAGAATAGGGGTGTGCACGTGGGCACGTGCTGAGGCACCTCGCCAATAACTTGTGGGAAAGTGGCGGCTGAGGGGTCCCTAACCACACACCAAATTTGAACACAATCGGCTCAGCCGCTCCTGAGATATAGAATAGGGGTGTGGACGTGCGCACGTGCAGAGGCACCCCGCCAATAGCTTGTGGGAAAGTGGCGGCTGAGGGGTCCCTAACCACACACCAAATTTGAACACTATCGGCTCAGCCGTTGCGGAGTTATTGCGAGGAAACACCTTCCAACACCCCTCACGCGGCACGCGCCACGCGTAGTGGTAGTCACCCACATGAGTCAACACCGGTCTCAAACAGGGTAGATTGGATGAGGCTGTTCAGCAGAGAAGTCTGCTTGTCAATCGGACGTGTGGTTACAGATATATTAGCCTGTCAAAACCGTCACCATGGGCCGGGTCGGGTCGGGCCGCTCATATTCAGATTTGTCCTATATACCACGGAAAGACGAGCGAGCGCGAAGCGCATGCTCGTAACAAGCCTTGTCTGCTTGTTTCAAAGGGGAAAACAGGATTTACGTTGGTGCAGGCTGCTTATGAACCCGACATTGGAGAACTTCAGAACTTAACTATGACACTTGTAACATACCAACGTTTTTATGTGCAAATTTGCAAACACATCCATTGAGTAGTTGCAAAAATACGCCCCCGAGAACATGGTTACGGTCATTGTTACGGCAGATGATCACGGATCAGCCATGGACAAATTGGGCCAAATATCATGTGTGACGTCACGACCGTTTGCGCATCAAGGACATTTTTAACAATGGATTTTTACAAACTTTGTTAATTTGTTTTTACTGCAACTATGCATCTTTCGACAAAATTACTGAAATTTAGTGTATGCATTTTTTTGTTGCTAATTTTAAGCCAAAACAAAAACGTGAAACTTGTTCCATTGCAGCGTTGTGCAACAATTGTAAATAGTTATATTTTTTGCTTAAGCCTTCTGTCGAAATTTGTTATGTCAGAAAACATCTAATGTCTTAGGCCTGATTTCAGCCCAATAATTGGCATCAAGAAAATATTCATTCCGAAGGGATTAAGATTAATTCCGAAGGGATTTGGATTTTTCCGAAGGAATTTTGATTTCCCACCATTGATGAAGTTTTTCCGACCGATGTTTTGTGGGTATCGGATTGCTTCCATTGTTTATGTCTGTGTTTCGTCCGGTCCTCCGATTCCGGAGATACCGAATAGCAAAGAGTCAGTGCGTTTATTTCACACGTTTCCATGGCAACAACTCAAGTGCGCCAGATGTGCCAGATTCGTTTCATGCAGTTAACAGGAACCACAATGTTTAAGTGCATTACCGCCTCATCCAATTGCAATAGCGTCAGCTGACAGTTGGTCAGATGCAGTTAACTGGAAAAAAACGCTTCCATAATCCATATATGTAGTAGTGAGGAGAAATCGTAACCAGTTTATGATTCTGATAACAGATGATTTTTTTTTTATTATTTGCGCTGCTTGGGCAAGCCTTTGATGGCGATTAAAAATCATAAGTGATCCTTAGGACTTGTTTAAGCTGGTGTTTGCGATATCTTCCGAAAGTGGCAATGTCCCTTTAAGGAGTGATGACCAGTATACAACAACGCACGAGCCGTAACACGAAGCTGAGCGTCACCGTAACGAACCGTAACAACGCGCGAGCCGTAACACGAAGCTGAGCGTCACCGTAACGAACCGTAACAACGCGCGAACCGTAACACGAACCGCTGAGCGTCACCGTAACGAACCGTAACAACACGCGAACCGTAACACGAAGCTGAGCGTCACCGTAACGAACCGTAACAACACACGAACCGTAACACGAAGCTGAGCGTCACCGTAACGAACCGTAACAACACGCGAACCGTAACACGAACCTGAGCGTCACCGTAACGAACCGTAACAACACGCGAACCGTAACACGAAGCTGAGCGTCACCGTAACGAACCGTAACAACACGCGAGCCGCAACACGAAGCTGAGCGTCACCGTAACGAACCGTAACAACGCGCGAACCGTAACACGAAGCTGAGCATCACCGTAACGAATCGTAACAACGCGCGAACCGTAACACGAAGCTGAGCGTCACCGTAACGAACCGTAACAACGCGCGAGCCGTAACACGAAGCTGAGCGTCACCGTAACGAACCGTAACAACGCGCGAGCCGTAACACGAAGCTGAGCGTCACCGTAACGAACCGTAACAACGCGCGAGCCGCAACACGAAGCTGAGCGTCACCGTAACGAACCGTAACAACGCGCGAACCGTAACACGAATCTGAGCGTCACCGTAACGAACCGTAACAACACGCGAACCGTAACACGAAGCTGAGCGTCACCGTAACGAACCGTAACAACACGCGAACCGTAACACGAAGCTGAGCGTCACCGTAACGAACCGTAACAACACGCGAACCGTAACACGAAGCTGAGCGACACCGTAACGAACCGTAACAACACGCGAACCGTAACACGAAGCTGAGCGTCACCGTAACGAACCGTAACAACACGCGAACCGTAACACGAAGCTGAGCGACACCGTAACGAACCGTAACAACACGCGAACCGTAACACGAAGCTGAGCGTCACCGTAACGAACCGTAACAACACGCGAACCGTAACACGAAGCTGAGCGTCACCGTAACGAACCGTAACAACACGCGAACCGTAACACGAAGCTGAGCGTCATTTAGCACCAACTGGTTTTGACTTTTGGTGCTCTTTGCGTTAATATGGTGAGTAAAAAATAAACTTAGACAGGTTATGTGCATTGTGCACCATCATCAAATGAATCGGCTGGGGTGTTCGGGATTTCTCCAAGTATCAGCTGAAATTAAAACAGCAGTTGGATACTAGCTGGTTGAACAGGTAGGGTTGTTACCCTACGCGCTGTGGGGGATTTAAAGGATTGTGCCCGGAAGCCGCTCAAGTATCAAAAGGAGCTGGGATTAAGCACCGACTGACACCCTGTTAGGGATGTACGAACGTCATGAAAAGTGTGTGGTGGGGAGTGTGAAACTTTGATCTCGTCTTGAGAGAAACCAAGAACTTCTTTGCAAGCTTTCTTTGCAGATTTGATTTCTTCGTATCTTGGCGAACCTTTGGCTATTTCAATTTGTCCTTATTAAAAATATATTATAATTTTTTGTTAGCAAAAGTGGAGGCCATGACCCCCCCTGCCCCCCCCCCCCCCTGTCTTTATGCGCCTATGCAGGCTGGTTCGGACAGTTGGGGCCTTACACCAAGCGGTAGGGATAAAGTTTCACACCAAGCTGTGGGTTTTCACGGGATTTCCCCCGGCAGCAGCTGAAACTAATACACCAACTGCGCAGTACTTTGATCGAACCGGTATAACTTTATACGGTGCTCTGGAGTGTTTGTGACATGTGGGGTTCCCCGGCAACATTTCAAATACGAACAGGAGCTGTTTACTGCTTGGTTTGGCATATATTTTTCTGGACATTAAATTGGGTTCAAAGACGAGCCCATGTTCCGAAACTATGGGACCGATCTGGGTCATTTCTTCACCATTCGATCCGGTGTAGCCAAAAACGGTGCCGTTTTGGATTTTATACAGATTGGTCCACTTAACCCTATTAGTGGCAGGGTGGCAGATTCTGCCCACCCCCCCCCCCCCCCCAATTGTTTTCGCAGATATCTCCCGAACGGTTAGGAGCAGACCCATGCAATTTTGGGACTTTTCCTACAATTGAATTCCGCATATGGAGTCAACATTTTGAGTTCCTAACCTTAACAGAGGCGGTTCCAGGGCCTGGTTTTGGGATTATTTTTTTTCGGCGACATTTGGCGATAATACGGAGATGCGAACCTCACGGCTTCTTCCTAACTGCCTGAAGTATAAGGGAGTTACATAGGTTTACGGTGATTGAAGCAAGTGCAAATAAGTTGATTTTAGTGAACTATAATACATATTGCACGGCATAGGCGGTTTCAGGGACTTGAAAAGGGGAGGTTTACAGGATTTTTTTTAAATATTTTGCCTCGCTTTTTCGCTAACCTGGCGCCGTCTATGGGTGCAAATATGCTTTATAACTGTTGTGTCCGATGTCAATAGCGCACGCACCATTTCATTTATCGAGAGAAAAAAAGAAAGAAAAAGGACTGGTTTATAAGCCATTTATTTTACCCCAAAATTTAGTGACCTGAAAACGCCTATGATTTTTGAATTTAAAAAAGTCACCGTCATATATCAATCCCCAATTCAATCTCTATCGATCCCCATTAGTTGCGTTAAAATCGGTTGATAGGCATGACAGCTGTGTTAGATCACAAATACCTATAATATTTGCAGTTTGTTTATTTGTGTATGTGTATAATCACCAACGGGTTCTGCGCCCACTGCAAGGTGAAGTCGAAAGTTAAAACCATCACATTCACGAACATTTACAGACACACAACACAACTATCTCCCCATAACATATACAGCCACACGTTTCATGAACTCTGGTGCACTGCTCTCCCATACATCCACATCGCGATTCGCGTCCAGAAAGGCATTACAGGCGCTGGGAGCGCGATTTAAGACGCACGTTTTAACAGTGTTTACCCGCGCAAACGAACTTGCGAACAAACGTTGATTTCTCAGCTGACGGGCAGTTGTTGCCCCCCTGTTGCCCCCCTATCATACATTTCTATTTTTCAGAAATGTAGATCGTGTTGAGTGGAATCAAACGCCGTTTGGTTTTTTGAAAATCGGACGGGTAGATCTCGAGATCTCCGGGGGCGGAATCCCCCCACCCCTGCCACTAATAGGGCTGTCAGGGGACTGCCACTAATAGGGTTAAATTGGACCAAAAGGGATAAAACACGTAACGACACTGTTTAGGACCACGCCGGATCGAATGGTGAAGAAATGACCCAGATCGGTCCCATAGTTTTGGAGCATGGGCTCGTCTTTGAACCCAATTTAATGTCCAGAAAAATATATGCCTTGGTTTGGACTTGTAAGGCTTCTACGGCGTGGGACATTTACGAGATTTTCCCCCGAAAGCCGCTGGAATAAGAAGAAATTCTGGGCTGAAAGTGAAATGCATCATGATTGGAAACTCCCTTGCCGGTTGCCTTATGTGGTATTTCCATTTGTATGCCAACCTCTGCTTTCGTATAAGTACTTTGCTGGTTATTGTTGGCGCTCATTGCATTACACATCGGTTTTACCGACCTGTTTGTTTACGAATGTCTTAGCCCGTGTGGCGCTGGGGTCTCCATCCGAACACCCGGTGCAGGGGGGGGGGGGGGGTAAATTTTACACACACACACACACACACACACACACACACACACACACACACACACACACACACACACACACACACACACACACACACACACACACCTCGTATATTCCGAACCAATAACCACAGCGAGACGCGCAAGGCGGCGATCGAAAGCTCTCAGTGAGAAGAATCTAACCCATACCCGAAATTCTTAAAATAAGGTCACATGTCAGGTCACGGTCATGTCAAGTGTTAAAATTTAAGTTTTGGGGTTTTTGGGCTATACTTTCCATCCAAAGCCTTATATTGCAACTATTACCTCACAAAGTGCTCCCAAATGTATAATGCATCTCCTGCATAAGTAAAAGTGAAATTGTAAGAAAAGGTCACAGGTCTACGAAAGCCATGCGACACATGGTGTATGGGTTATTTTACACGTATAATTCGATAGTAGCAGCCATTTTCACAAGCTGACCCCATATAATGGCCCTCAGGTCAAGGCCAGGTCACAAAAAGGGCAATATTTGAAATTGATTAATCTAAATAAACATTGCATGTTTCTAGACTAGTTTTATCTTAGAAATACAGTGGTGGGATTTATTTGTCTGTATCTGGTCAGTAAAAGCCAAAACACGCAAATTAAAAAAAAATGACGTCATGAGTTACTTATACTTCGAGAGCTATAAGGCAGTCAGAAATAAAGATATTGCTTTGAAATTTGGTTTCAGCATCGTTCATACTCGGTTCTCTGAGATATCGATTTGAAAGACAATGTTATTTCCTTTCTTTTGACGCCTTTTATTTGCGAGTTGCGACAACACGTTATTTTCTACGATTTTTTCAAAGATGTAACGTTTTTCACCAAAAATTACATGACATGACGTCACTAAAACGTCATTATCTCCCAAACTTCTTCACGAATTTCAACAACATTTTGGCAGAAGACGTAGAATTGATGCACCATAGGGTACCGTAAGTTTCACTGTGATATCTTTCATAGTTTTCAAGTTATTGAGAAAATCCGGGAGGTGGGGTAAAATTTACCCCCCACAGGTTAACTGTCGTCCCCAACGCCCCCCGTTTTCCTGCGTATGGTGTCTCGTGTGTCTCCAAGTCGTGCCCCTGCCGCCTCGGAGACGTGTCGCCTTCCTTTTGAGCCGACCTCGGCGCCTCCTCACTCACCGTGTGTTTTGTCTGCTGACTGTGCTGCTGGCTGTCACGGCTTGTTTTGCTTCTGAGCTGTCCTCGACCTTCGTCCCAGTGGGGCCTGGCTGTCTGGCATTGTTTGGCTTCTGATTTGTCCGACGTCAGTGTCAGTGTGACTTGGCGTGACCTGGGACCTGCCGCTCCGGGTCATGTCACCTGTCGCGCCCATTATGTCGGCAGGTTAAGTCTGTCGTTTGTATTTCTGTTGCGTCATGCCGTATCAGGTTGGGCGTTTCCAATCTGTCAACGTGAATGTCACTTAGCTAAGGTTCGCGTGTGCAGAGCGCGTGCCATAGACCATAGAGATGGATTTGGAACACATCTGGCCCTGACGCCATCCTAGACTCTATCACTTGACAAGAAAGAAAAACATACGTATAACATTGTATTGAACATGCTGATGCAAGAAGTCATGCATTTAACCAGCCTTTTTACTAATGGATTGCTGAGACGGCATTATCCTTTGCTTGTGTGTGCCAGTATAGCCTAGACAGCTGTTGTTTGCGTGTCGGTAGCCCGGACAGCAGGGATTTGTCTCTGAGTGGGCAATACCAGCAGCTACGGCTGATTGGTTCGGTAGTAATTCAGCTAAAACACTCGTACATCTCCGTTAGCTGGTACAATTTCAGGTGTAGCTTGATGGGCTTCTTGTTTATTGATGTATTTATTTATTATATTTATTTATTAAGATCGCCGACAAGATGACCCATTGATGGACGAAGTCAAAGTTTAACACGAAGAGTTGTTGTGTTCGGGGCGTGCGATCGTCAGCTGTTTTGTGCGGCGATCTGCCCCGATCACTTTGTCACGAACGAAACCGAGCTCTAGTGCGTCCCTCCTGTATTTACCAGCGGAGGTGTTCGCTTGCCTAGACCCCATATGACACTATCTGATCATGACATATTCTGTCATTACTTGACTTGAGGCATGCGCTTTTCACTCGCTATTATTTTTACGCTAGTGGCTTAAAGAGCTGACATTGGCCCACATGCGGAAATAAATTAATGATGTAGCCTTTTGAAGGATTTTTGTATTTTGTCTATTTTATATCTCGTTCTTGAAACACATTCGATTCATAGTGGCCGTATATTTTTCAGTCACTCCCATATGGCTGATTAATTTTCAGAGACTTAACACGCGCACAGGGGGGGGGGCACTTTTGTGCCCCCCCCCCCCCCCCCCCCACCCCACCCACATGTTTGGGTAAATAACTCGTAAACGAACAAGGAGGGGCCACTGCTACTTCGTGACATGTAAGCCAACAATAGCGGATCGTTTGACACAAAACAAAAATCGAAAATCGGTCGGTAAATTTTTGAGTTATTTGAATTTGAAATCGAAGATGGCGGCGAGAATCGTGGTCGGCGAAGCGATGTCAGGCACCAGCAGTCGGATCGGGATGATTCAAGCGCCATTCGGCATCTCTGGGTAACCTGATAACCTGATTTCAGGAACATCTCATTGACCCCATTATGGTCACCTATGACGTCACGGGGAGTGCAAGTTAAAAAATGCCTAGTTTTGACCCCGTGACCTCATTTGACCTTGAAGATATTGACCTAGGGTCACCCAAATGCCAGTAAACGTAGATCATCATAGCAGCTACCTATCCTGTAAGTGTGATCGCTCTAGCTCTCATTCTTTCGGAGATCTCAGTGGGAAAGTGCCCCCCCCCCCTCCCCTCCAGTGCGCGTTAGTGGCATACCCCTCTCCAGTGCGCGTATTAAGTCAAACAAGCTTTGTATTTTGCGATACATGTCTCGCATTTGCGTGCCGCCATGAACACCGTCAAACGGCGGACATTGTATGACATGACGTGACACGGCATGACACGTTCGTTCTGTCTATGGAACTGTTATCGTGACACAGGCGCTACTGAGTAGTGGTGCTTTTAAGCTCGGTGAGAAGAGATTGTCGCTAGTGGTCGGGTTGTCAGCTGGGCCGCGGTATCCGCGGATGAGCCTGGCGCTCGCGGATGAGCCTGGCGCTCTAGAATGAAAACTTGTCCAGACTGGATGCTGCGTGTTGTTCTGCCTGGACTTCCATCGTGGGTTCGTGACTGGCAAACTGAGCGTCATGTTCTGCCTGGACTTCCATCGTGTGTTCGTGACTGGCAAACTGAGCGCCATGTTCTGCCTGGACTTCCATCGTGTGTTCGTGACTGGCAAACTGAGCGCCATGTTCTGCCTGGACTTCCATCGTGTGTTCGTGACTGGCAAACTGAGCGCCATGTTCTGCCTGGACTTCCATCGTGTGTTCGTGACTGGCAAACTGAGCGCCATGTTCTGCCTGGACTTCCATCGTGTGTTCGTGACTGGCAAACTGAGCGTCATGTTCTGCCTGGACTTCCATCGTGGGTTCGTGACTGGCAAACTGAGCGTCATGTTCTGCCTGGACTTCCATCGTGGGTTCGTGACTGGCAAACTGAGCGTCATGTTCTGCCTGGACTTCCATCGTGTGTTCGTGACTGGCAAACTGAGCGTCATGTTCTGCCTGGACTTCCATCGTGTGTTCGTGACTGGCAAACTGAGCGTCATGTTCTGCCTGGACTTCCATCGTGTGTTCGTGACTGGCAAACTGAGCGTCATGTTCTGCCTGGACTTCCATCGTGTGTTCGTGACTGGCAAACTGAGCGCCATGTTCTGCCTGGACTTCCATCGTGGGTTCGTGACTGGCAAACTGAGCGTCATGTTCTGCCTGGACTTCCATCGTGTGTTCGTGACTGGCAAACTGAGCGTCATGTTCTGCCTGGACTTCCATCGTGGGTTCGTGACTGGCAAACTGAGCGCCATGGTCTGCCTGGACTTCCATCGTGTGTTCGTGACTGGCAAACTGAGCGCCATGTTCTGCCTGGACTTCTATCTTGTGGTCCTTGCTGGCTGAATGAGCGTCGTGTTCTGCCTGGACTTCTATCGTGTGCTCCTTGCTGGCTGACTGAGCGTCATGTTCTGCCTTGACTTCTATCTTGTGTTCCTTGCTGGCTGAATGAGCGTCATGTTCTGCCTTGACTTCCATCTTGTGTTCCTTGCCGGCTGAATGAGCGCCATGTTCTGCCTGGACTTCTATCGTGTGTTCCTTGCCGGCGGAATGAGCGTCATGTTCTGCCTTGACTTCCATCTTGTGTTCCTTGCTGGCTGAATAAGCGTCATGTTCTACCTTCCTGGACTTCTATCTTGTGTTCCTTGCTGGCTGAATGAGCGTCATGTTCTGCATTGACTTCTATCTTGTGTTCCTTTCTGGCTGAATGAGCGTCATGTTCTGCCTTGACTTCCATCTTGTGTTCCTTGCCGGCTGAATGAGTCATGTTCTGCCTTGACTTCCATCTTGTGTTCCTTGCTGGCTGAATGAGCGTCATGTTCTACCTTCCTGGACTTCTATCTTGTGTTCCTTGCTGGCTGAATGAGCGTCATGTTCTACCTTCCTTGACTTCCATCTTGTGTTCCTTGCCGGCTGAATGAGCGCCATGTTCTGCCTGGACTTCTATCGTGTGTTCCTTGCCGGCTGAATGAGCGTCATGTTCTGCCTTGACTTCCATCTTGTGTTCCTTGCTGGCTGAATGAGCGTCATGTTCTACCTTCCTGGACTTCTATCTTGTGTTCCTTGCTGGCTGAATGAGCGTCATGTTATGCCTTGACTTCTATCTTGTGTTCCTTTCTGGCTGAATGAGCGTCATGTTCTACCTTCCTGGACTTCCATCGTGTGTTCCTTGCTGGCTGAATGAGCGTCATGCTCTGTCTTGACTTCCATCGTGTGTTCCTTGCTGGCTGAATGAGCGCCATGTTCTGCCTGGACTTCTATCTTGTGTTCCTTGCTGGCTGAATGAGCGTCATGTTCTGCCTGGACTTCCATCGTGTGTGCTTGCTGGATGAATGAGCGTCATGTTCTGCCTGGACTTCTATCTTGTGTTCCTAGCTGGCTGAATGAGCGTCATGTTCTACCTTCCTGGACTTCCATCGTGTGTTCCTTGCTGGCTGAATGAGCGTCATGTTCTGCCTTGACTTCCATCGTGTGTTCCTTGCTGGCTGAATGAGCGCCATGTTCTGCCTGGACTTCTATCTTGTGTTCCTTGATGGCTGAATGAGCGTCATGTTCTACCTGGACTTCCATCGTGTGTTCCTTGCTGGTTGAATGAGCGTCATGTTCTGCCTTGACTTCCATCGTGTGTTCCTTGCTGGCTGAATGAGCGCCATGTTCTGCCTGGACTTCTATCTTGTGTTCCTTGCTGGCTGAATGAGCGTCATGTTCTGCCTGGACTTCCATCGTGTGTCCTTGCTGGATGAATGAGCGTCATGTTCTGCCTTGACTTCCATCTTGTGTTCCTTGCTGGCTGAATGACGTGGGCGTGAGTGTTCTCTCCCGACTTGTCTCCTGTCTCGTTGAGTGTGGTGTTCTGCTCTTACACCCCCCCCCCCCCCCCTCTGTCGGCCGCACACAGTTTCACAGTTCCACCGTTCCACAGTTGAGTGTTGACAGTGCTGGGTGCTGGGTCTGTCAGTGTCCTATTCTGCTCTGACCGCTCTCCTGTTTCCTCTGCCCACAGTTTCACAGACCGCAGTTGAAAGTGCTGGGTCTGTGAGTATCCTATTCTGCTCTTACACCTCCCCCTCTCTGTCGGCCGCCCACAGTTACACAGTTCCACAGTTCCACAGTTCCACAGACCACAGTTGACATTGCTGGGTCTGTGAGTGTCCTATTCTGACCACTTTCCTGTTTCCTCTGCCTACGGTCGCTGCTGAGGCTGTAATGTTTAAACAAAATTGTAGTCCTAACCTTTTGAATGGATGGATTTCCGAGGTCAGGCCCCGCGTCAAGCATAGCTTGTTGCGCAGGCCCTGACCCCTACCATCCGATCGCGCAATTCCTGGTAGCCGGCAGAATTTAGAAGCGAAAGTTGTACGTGTCCGACATACCTGGACACGGTCCGCCCCGCACACTGACGTCACCTGACCTTGCCACTACCGGGAAAGGTCAGAAGCCCAGCGCTCTCCCACTGAGCTATAGGGACGGTAATGTTGTGCTCTATTCTGACTTCTCGTCTGGGTCTAACTCTGTGTCTCTTGCGTCCAACTCTGTGTCTCCTGCGTCTAACTCTGTGTCTCCTGCGTCTAACTCTGTGTCTCCTGGGTCTAACTCTGTGTCTCTTGCGTCTAACTCTGTGTCTCCCGTGTCTAACTCTGTGTCTCCTGTGTCTAACTCTGTGTCTCCTGCGTCTAACTCTGTGTCTCCCGTGTCTAACTCTGTGTCTCCTGTATCTAACTCTGTGTCTCCTGCGTCTAACTCTGTGTCTCCTGCTCCCCACAGTCGCTGCTGGTCGCTGCTGAGCCGGTAATGTTGTGCTCTATTCTGACTGATCTCCTGCGTCTAACTCTGTGTCTCCTGCCGCCCACAGTCACTGCTCGGAGAGGCCCGTAAGCTGACGGCCGAGCCCAAGACGAACGTGGTGGTGAAGGCACTGAGGGCAGGAGCCACGCTGCCCGAACAGATGTACTTCCTGCATGAGGTCAGTGGAGGACGTGACATATGACACTGTCGGCAAGTCGGCATCGTCATCACCACAACGTCACCGCGCAGTCGTCGCGCCCTTAAACACCAACACACAAACAAACATCGTCACCACTCATCAGAACATCAGCAGCAGCTGAGTTTGTTCGAGCTTTCAGCCGGCCCTTTTGCTCAGCACTCACTCAGATGGTGTTCTGTTGACCATTATTCTATGATTGATTTAAGAGCAATGAAGAAAAACACGGGAAAATTAATCATGTATGGTTTTGTGGTACTTGTTTGCGGTCTTTGTTTGGTGATGAATCAGTGCTTCTTATGGTCTTACGCAGACAGCCAAGTGAATTACTCCCAGGAACAAATGTGTCTTGCTCGCCGGTGTTCTCCATCTGCTTGTCGGTGGTTCTGAATGGAATTTAATTTGGACGTGGGTGTGAGGAGTCATAAAATTGACAGGCTAACCTGCTGTTTCCTTTGGCATGTGCTTGTGCCAATGAATGTTTCATCACGTGCGGGAATAATTTCCAGTTTCCAGGATCATGCCGCCGCATCTGTCTGTTGACATTACCGATTGCATGGGTCGTGCGATGACTGGATCAATTAATTTCCCTTCAACCGAGGATGTTCTCGATATGACGATTGTCTGCACGCGATAGCTGAGTGATTGTGCTGTTGCAGCTGATGGCTTATTGCGTCGCCAGGGAAGATTTGACACATCACATCAGTATCTGTCAAATAACCGCAGATGTCAGCGGGAACACATGCTGTCTTATCGGAGGATATTTGTCATCTGATGCCTGTCACTGACTGCTTGTCATCTACATCCCAGCTGTCATCTGAAACACAACGCGTCTGTCGTTCCTGCGTTCATCTGACCTATCGCCTGTCGTATTTGTATTTATATTTGTATGCATACAATAGATCGCCAGACACCGACAGGGTCGCCTTGCTGACAGTGAAGTAAAACGGCGTTTAGGGTGAAAATCGTCTGACGTGGTTTTTTTCCGTCGATCGTCTAACGTAGTTGATTTTCTTCCCGACAGATGTCGTACCTGAGAGACGCGAACCACCCGCACGTGCTTCGCATGCTGGGTCGCTGTGTCGAAGCCGACCCGTACCTGCTCATAATGGAGCGGTGTGGCGTGGTGAGTCGAAAACGCCGCCCGGCTCGGGAATCGAACCCGCCACCGTTCTGGTAGCTGCTGATGCTGCGTTATTGCTTTCAGGGCGATGTTTTGCGACCGTGGCCTCTGTCTGAATAATTCATTATTTTTTCTCGATATTTTTGTCCGATCAGTGTTGCTGACGAATACCTTTTGATGTACCATTAGCTGTTTGTCAATCACCATATGTTGCTTGTTACGTCGCTAGACAATGCAGCTGATCAGTGACTCCTGCTTCATTGAGTAAGTGCGATCGATGCAAACATCCCCCCCAGTCAGATGAATGTGTACGTGTTTGTGCCGCTAGTCGTTATGCGGCGTGCCACCTACCCGCCTCCGTGACCACTTTCTGTTGATTGGTGTTCGGCCGGTCATGCCGTCACCAGACAGCGGCACGCCCGTGACAGGTGGCATCCGTCAGCCTGGCCAGCTCTGTGTGTGTGTGTGTGTGTGTGTGTGTGTGTGTGTGTGTGTGTGTGTGTGTGTGTGTGTGTGTGTGTGTGTGTGTGTGTGTGTGTGTGTGTGTGTGTGTGTGTGTGTGTGTGCGTGTGCGTGTGCGTGTGCGTGTGCGTGTGCGTGTGCGTGTGCGTGTGCGTGTGCGTGTGCGTGTGCGTGTGCGTGTGCGTGTGCGTGTGCGTGTGCGTGTGCGTGTGCGTGTGCGTGTGCGTGTGCGTGTGCGTGTGCGTGTCTGTGTCTGTGTCTGTGTCTGTGTCTGTGTCTGTGTCGCGCGTGTGCGTGTGCGTGTGCGTGTGCGTGTGCGTGTGCGTGTGCGTGTGCGTGTGCGTGTCTGTGTCGCGTGTGCGTGTGCGTGTGTGTCTGAACTGTATGAGGCTTGGTCCGTACCTGGCCTGCTGAGGCAGCTAACTCAAGTCACCAGTTGTAATGAAGTTAAGGGTTGTGCCCGATTGCGCAATTGACTCAAGTTACTCCCGTCTTGTGGGCAGCCCCTCACAACTGATAAGGAAGGAATGCCAGGGGTTGGGATCGGATCAGTAGAGGTGCAATATTAGTAACAGATAATGTTGGACGATAAATTGCCCCTTCTACACAAATATGGCACCTCCTACCGGCCAGTCTCCCAAAATTACATTTTTGCTTGGGTGTCAAAGTGGACAATGCAAGGGAAAAAATACCACGAGAGTTGACAATTGTGTAGAAAATGGTACAATAGTGATTTCTGTTTTGAATATGAAAAGCAGTAGTTTTCGTTGAAATCATGTACTTTTAGTCAATATTTATGTCAATCAATATCACAATTCATAATTTGGGAGTGGAAATTCACTCCTAAAATGGGGAGTGAGAGTGGAAAATAATTCACATTTGGGTGTCATTTCCCACCCAAAACAACCAATTCTGGGACACTCCTACCGGCAGCGCTCGACACTCTGCTGGCACCCTGCCCGAACCGTGAGGGGTCAAGTACAAAATGGTGACAACTTGAGTCAATTGCGTCATCGGGCGCAACCCTTAAATAATTGGAGTAGATCAGATTTTCCCGCGATTGATGACTTGCTGGTGTGTGTTATGACTTATGGACGGTCGGGCGGGCAGTGACCTGCTGCTGATGACCTTTGACCTCTGGCGTTGTTGACCTTTGACCTCCGTCGCGACAGGGAGACGCCAAGGAATTCCTGCAGCGTCGCTCGCCGACGGAGAGGCAGCAGTTGCTGGAGACGATGACGCTCAACAAGATGGCCATGGATGCCGCGTCAGGCCTGCAGCATCTGCACGACATACACTACACACACAGGTCGGAATACACTGCATCCAGGTCAGAATACACTGCACGATATACACTACACACACAGGTCGGAATACACTGCATCCAGGTCAGAATACACTGCACGACATACACTACACACACAGGTCGGAATACACTGCACGATATACACTACACACACAGGTCGGAATACACTGCATCCAGGTCAGAATACACTGCACGACATACACTACACACACAGGTCGGAATACACTGCACGATATACACTACACACACAGGTCGGAATACACTGCATCCAGGTCAGAATACACTGCACGATATACACTACACACAGAGGTCGGAATACACTGCATCCAGGTCAGAATACACTGCACGACATACACTACACACACAGGTCGGAATACACTGCACGATATACACCACACACACAGGTCGGAATACACTGCATCCAGGTCAGAATACACTGCACGACATACACTACACACACAGGTCGGAATACACTGCACGATATACACTACACACACAGGTCGGAATACACTGCATCCAGGTCAGAATACACTGCACGATATACACTACACACAGAGGTCGGAATACACTGCATCCAGGTCAGAATACACTGCACGATATACACTACACACACAGGTCGGAATACACTGCAGCCAGGTCAGAAGGCAGTACCCATGCGTAGGTCGGTTGTCATGCTGTAGTGTTGCGACTAGTTTAAAGGGTGTTGCACATCAGTGCTGATCAAACACCGATTTAATTGCTACATGTCCTGTGAAGGGAGTAAACATTTGTTGCATGTTTCAATGCGTACGAATTTGCCATGGCGTTTTGTAATTTCTTGGAAAAATTCAGTTTGGGAAAAATGATAGGATTAAAACCAAACCATCTCAGTCCCAGTTTGTTGTTGGCGGTTTCCGTGACGGCCGATTTCTTGTTCAAATCAGCACACTACGATATCGGATA
>JAXIVJ010000119.1:85000-135000 GCA_036785665.1 Chirona hameri | reverse complement strand
GTACAAGTGGAGTGGTGACGTCCACTCCAGGCTTGTTGTTCAACCTGCCGGTGATGTGAGTGCTCCAGCCTGGCCGACTTGGAGACGTGGTCTCACGTCCGAGTCTCACGACGGAGCCTCACGTCCGTGCCTCACGACGGAGCCTCACGTCGGAGCCTCACGACGGAGCCTCAAGACGGAGCCTCACGACGGAGCCTCACGTCCGAGCCTCACGACGGAGCCTCACGTCCGAGCCTCACGACGGAGCCTCACGACGGAGCCTCACGTCCGAGCCTCACGACGGAGCCTCACGACGGAGCCTCACGACGGAGCCTCACGACGGAGCCTCACGACGGAGCCTCACGACGGAGCCTCACGACGGAGCCTCACGTCCGAGCCTCACGTCGGAGCCTCACGACGGAGCCTCACGACGTAGCATCACGACGGAACCTCACGACGGAACCTCACGACGGAGCATCACGTCGGAGTCTCACGACGGAGCCTCACGTCGGAGCCTCACGTCCGAGCCTCACGTCGGAGCCTCACGTCCGAGCCTCACGACGGAGCCTCACGTCCGAGCCTCACGACGGAGCCTCACGTCCGAGTCTCACGTCCGAGCCTCACGACGGAGCCTCACGTCCGAGCATCACGACGGAACCACACGACGGAGCCTCACGACGGAGCCTCACGACGGAGCCTCACGACGGAGCCTCACGTCCGAGCCTCACGACCGAGCCTCACGACCGAGCCTCACGACGGAGCCTCACGACGGAGCCTCACGACGGAGCCTCATGACGGCGCCTCACGACGGAGCCTCACGACGGAGCCTCACGACGGAGCCTCACGACGGAGCCTCACGACGGAGTTCCACGACGGAGCCTCACGACGGAGCCTCACGACGGAGCCTCACGACGGAGCCTCATGACGGAGCCTCACGTCCGAGTCTCACGACGGAGCCTCACGACGGAGCCTCACAACGGAGCCTCACGTCCGAGCCTCACGACGGAGCCTCACGACGGAGCCTCACGACGGAGCCTCACGTCTGAGCCTCACGACGGAGCCTCGCGACGGAGCCTCACGACGGAGCCTCACGTCCGAGCCTCACGACGGAGCCTCACGTCCGAGAATCACGACGGAGCCTCACGTCCGAGAATCACGTCCGAGCCTCACGTCCGAGCCTCACGTCCGAGCTTCACGTCCGAGCCTCACGTCCGAGCTTCACGACGGAGCCTCACGACGGAGCCTCACGACGGAGCCTCACGTCCGAACCTCACGACGGAGCCTCACGACGGAGCCTCACGACGGAGTTCCACGACGGAGCCTCACGACGGAGCCTCACGTCCGAGCCTCACGACGGAGCCTCACGACGGAGCCTCACGACGGAGCCTCACGACGGAGCTTCACGTCCGAGCCTCACGACGGAGCCTCACGACGGAGCCTCACGTCCGAGCCTCACGACGGAGCCTCACGACGGAGCCTCACGACGGAGCCTCACGACGCCGGCACAGCACCACGTGTCCTATCGACCGCGACCCGGCCCGCCCCGCCACGGTCCGGCCCGCCCCGGCCCGCCCCGCCCCGCCCCGCCCCGCCACGGTCCGGCTTCGGTCTCCTGTGGACCTGGTGACCCTCAGCAGGTCGGGCCGATTCGTTGGCCGACGTCGACGCCGACGCCGACGACGGTTGACGATGTCTCTGTCGCTGTCTCCGCTGCTGCTGCTATTACTGTATCCGTCCTTGTCTCTGCCAATGTCTCAGTTTCTGTTTCTGCCACTGTCTCCGCAACTGTCTCTGTCGTCTCCGCCACAGTCTCCGCAAGTGTCTCCGTCGTCTCCGCCAGTGCCTCCGTCGTTGTCTCCGCCACTGTCTCCATCACTGTCCTTGTCAATGTTGCCGCTGCTGTCTCTGTCGCTGCTCCCGTTGCTCCCTCCGTCGCTGTCTCCACTGCTGCCGCCGCCGCTACCCCGATGTCTCCGTTGTCTCTGTAGCTGTCTCCGTCGCTGGGCTAACTAGACGAAATGACGCCCACCTTTGAGACCGGACCATGCTCGGAGTGGATGGAATTCGAAATGCAGTGTCTCGCCGCTCTGCCGACTTGTTCTGTTTCTGGAGCAGCCGATTGCCAGTGCGGCTTTGTTCTGTTTCTGGAGCAGCCGATTGCCAGTGCGGCTTTGTTCTGTTTCTGGAGCAGCCGATTGCCAGTGCGGCTTTGTTCTGTTTCTGGAGCAGCCGATCGCCAGTGCGGCTTTGTTCTGTTTCTGGAGCAGCCGATTGCCAGTGCGGCTTTGTTCTGTTTCTGGAGCAGCCGATTGCCAGTGCGGCTTTGTTCTGTTTCTGGAGCAGCCGATCGCCAGTGCGGCTTTGTTCTGTTTCTGGAGCAGCCGATTGCCAGTGCGGCTTTGTTCTGTTTCTGGAGCAGCCGATTGCCAGTGCGGCTTTGTTCTGTTTCTGGAGCAGCCGATCGCCAGTGCGGCTTTGTTCTGTTTCTGGAGCAGCCGATTGCCAGTGCGGCTTTGTTCTGTTTCTGGAGCAGCAGATTGCCAGTGCGGCTTTGTTCTGTTTCTGGAGCAGCCGATTGCCAGTGCGGCTTTGTTCTGTTTCTGGAGCAGCCGATCGCCAGTGCGGCTTTGTTCTGTTTCTGGAGCAGCCGATTGCCAGTGCGGCTTTGTTCTGTTTCTGGAGCAGCCGATTGCCAGTGCGGCTTTGTTCTGTTTCTGGAGCAGCCGATCGCCAGTGCGGCTTTGTTCTGTTTCTGGAGCAGCCGATTGCCAGTGCGGCTTTGTTCTGTTTCTGGAGCAGCCGATTGCCAGTGCGGCTTTGTTCTGTTTCTGGAGCAGCCGATCGCCAGTGCGGCTTTGTTCTGTTTCTGGAGCAGCCGATTGCCAGTGCGGCTTTGTTCTGTTTCTGGAGCAGCCGATTGCCAGTGCGGATTTGTTCTGTTTCTGGAGCAGCCGATTGCCAGTGCGGCTTTGTTCTGTTTCTGGAGCAGCCGATTGCCAGTGCGGCTTTCAGGTTGGCCGATGTCAGCAGTGTTTTGGTGGCCAGAGGCCTGACTAAGAGGCCTGACTAGGAGTTCTGGTCGGGCGGTGGCCAGAGGCCTGACTAGGAGTTCTGGTCGGGCGGTGGCCAGAGGCCTGACTAGGAGTTCTGGTCGGGCGGTGACCAGAGGCCTGACTAGGAGTCCTGGTCGGGCGGTGGCCAGAGGCCTGACTAGGAGTTCTGGTCGGGCGGTGACCAGAGGCCTGACTAGGAGTTCTGGTCGGGCGGTGGCCAGAGGCCTGACTAGGAGTCCTGGTCGGGCGGTGGCCAGAGGCCTGACTAGGAGTTCTGGTCGGGCGATGACCAGAGGCCTGACTAGGAGTTCTGGTCGGGCGGTGGCCAGAGGCCTGACTAGGAGTTCTGGTCGGGCGATGACGGTTAACACGTGTTCACATCTCGCTCCGCTGGAGCGGGATGGTACTAGCGAGGAAGTCTGAGGTTTGGCGAGAGTTGTTATCTTTAGCGGTGTTTTCCCGCTGGAGACTGGAGAGGATGTCAGGGATGATGAATCAGTTGCATGGCAATGGAGGGAGAATATAAACAGCGAGTGACGGGGGGAACACAGGAGCAATGAGCGGGACTGAGACGGAACGGAGACGGAACGGAGACGGGACGGAACTGAGACGGAACGGAGACGGAACGGAGACGGGACGGAACGGAGACGGAACGGAGACGGAACGGAGACGGAACGGAGACGGAACGGAGACGGAACGGAGACGGAACGGAGACGGAACGGAGACGGAACGGAGACGGAACGGAGACGGAACGGAGACGGAACGGAGACGGAACGGAGACGGAACGGAGACGGAACGGAGACGGAACGGAGACGGAACGGAGACGGGACGGAACGGAGACGGAACGGAGACGGAACGGAGACGGAACGGAGACGGAACGGAGACGGAACGGAGACGGAACGGAGACGGAACGGAGACGGAACGGAGACGGAACGGAGACGGAACGGAGACGGAACGGAGACGGAACGGAGACGGAACGGAGACGGAACGGAGACGGAACGGAGACGGAACGGAGACGGAACGGAGACGGAACGGAGACGGAACGGAGACGGAACGGAGACGGAACGGAGACGGAACGGAGACGGAACGGAGACGGAACGGAGACGGAACGGAGACGGAACGGAGACGGAACGGAGACGGAACGGAGACGGAACGGAGACGGAACGGAGACGGAACGGAGACGGAACGGAGACGGAACGGAGACGGAACGGAGACGGAACGGAGACGGAACGGAGACGGAACGGAGACGGAACGGAGACGGAACGGAGACGGAACGGAGACGGAACGGAGACGGAACGGAGACGGAACGGAGACGGAACGGAGACGGAACGGAGACGGAACGGAGACGGAACGGAGACGGACCGGAGACGGACCGGAGACGGACCGGAGACGGACCGGGACGGACCGGAGACAGACCGGAGACGGACCGGAGACGGAACGGAGACGGAGCGGAGACTGGGACAGTCAGGATGAAATTGGTAAACGAGTTAGTGGTCACTTCAGTACCCCTTAGGGAAGAAGCATCACATACTCACTTGTTACCAAGTATCCCTACTCCCCGCGACGCCGTTTTACAACCTTCCCGAAGTTTCTTAATCTAATCATGCTCACGGGCCAAGTTTGACTTCATTGACCACACTGTTGTCTAAGTACCACCCCTCATACCGTTACGGCGCACCGTCAGCGAAGTTGTCGCGGTACGCTGAAGGCCGGGGCAGGTTTATGGTGGTTTATGCACGTCTCGCATTTCCGTAAAATGCGCGTCAGCGTGGTCCTCGGTCCGCGATGTCTCGGCATTCGGGCGTGACATGTGGTCCAATACTCAGCGCTGCTCGTTGGTGTAACTTATTCAGAGCTCCAGGCCGGTGGAAGGAAATGAAGGCTATTCAGTAACGGCAGTTTCAATTGTCAATAGGCTCAGGTGGTCGAGAGATCACATCTGCCAGCGGGGAAACAATTGATGGAAATTTGCTACACGGTCACGGATCTTTAATTGTTTTGTTTTTGGATGAAAACTGCACACGGAATGTGTGCATTGTCCAAAGTGAGGGAAGTTTTTTTATTTTTGCTATGAAAAATCGCCCACGGAAAGCGTTTAATTATCCAAATACTCTCAGAACCGCGAGGCAGGAGGGTTTTTCGATACCCAATTAATTGTACGTAGTTTTTCGTAGGCAAATTTAAAGCTTGCCGTATTCTTGTAGCGAATTTTCCGCTAATTTTCGCCGCACACTTCACGGTTCTGGTCTGTGACGCCCGCCCGCCGCCACTGCCGATGGCGGCACCAAATAATGGCCGACGTCACCGAGAGTGATTCATGTAATGGCGCTCTGAAAACCATCACTGCAGCCGACCAGAAAGTCGTTATTTATCCTGGGAAACGACATCTCCAGCTGGTCGAAGGCAGAATGGATTACGGGTTGTGAGATCAGAGTTGATGGAGGTGGAGGTGGGTGTACTTTCGTCGTGGTTCGCAAGTCTGTGTATACGAGGTTGTTCGATCCTGTGTTGTTGTGACTCAGTGAACTGGTTATATGTGGAGTGTGGGGAGTGGGACAGTTTGACAGGTATTGACGTGTTACATGAAGATGCAAACGTGTCGTGGAGTCTTCTCTCCTGAAGTGATGTTTTGTGGCGTGTTTTGTGGCGTGATATTGTGTGACAATATCATGCGGAATAATTAAACGTGATGTTTTGCGGCACCAGATTGCTCTACGACGTCCTGTAGAATAGGCGTGAATGTGGTGTGGCTTGATCCCACGTCTTGTGGTGTAACGTATTATGGCGTGACGTGACGTGACCTGTGGTTAGAGTGATGACTGCCGTGCTGTTGCATGGCGTGACGTGACGTGACGTGACCTGTGGTTAGATTGATGACTGTCGTGCTGTTGCATGACGTGACGTGACATGACGTGACTGTGACGTGACGTGACCTGTGGTTAGAGTGATGACTGCCGTGCTGTTGCATGGCGTGACGTGACGTGACCTGTGGTTAGAGTGATGACTGTCGTGCTGTTGCATGACGTGACGTGACGTGACGTGGTGACGTGACTGTGACGTGACGTGACCTGTGGTTAGAGTGATGACTGTCGTGCTGTTGCATGACGTGTTGTGACGTGACGTGACTGTGACGTGACGTGACCTGTGGTTAGAGTGATGACTGTCGTGCTGTTGCATGACGTGACGTGACTGTGACGTGACGTGACCTGTGGTTAGAGTGATGACTGTCGTGCTGTTGCATGACGTGTTGTGACGTGACGTGACTGTGACGTGACGTGACCTGTGGTTAGAGTGATGACTGTCGTGCTGTTGCATGACGTGACGTGACATGACGTGACTGTGACGTGACGTGACCTGTGGTTAGAGTGATGACTGTCGTGCTGTTGCATGGCGTGACGTGACGTGACGTGACCTGTGGTTAGAGTGATGACTGTCGTGCTGTTGCATGACGTGACGTGACATGACGTGACTGTGACGTGACGTGACCTGTGGTTAGAGTGATGACTGTCGTGCTGTTGCATGACGTGACGTGACGTGACGTGACTGTGACGTGACGTGACCTGTGGTTAGAGTGATGACTGTCGTGCCGTTGCATGACGTGACGTGACATGACGTGACTGTGACGTGACGTGACCTGTGGTTAGAGTGATGACTGTCGTGCTGTTGCATGACGTGTTGTGACGTGACGTCCTGACGTGACTGACGTGATGAGTCACTTCTGTCGCGACACGTCCGTATTGATCTGGATCGGTCTCCGCGCCGGGCCGACGCCTCTGTTGATGAGCTTAGCCGTTACAAACGCTCGTGAGTCACTCTCCGCGGCGGGTGACTCAAAATCAACAGGCCTGGAGCCACCTGCTGTGTCTGGCATGGGGAACGACCGCCGGGCTGGCTGGCACCACAGCCGCCACCGTCACCGTGGCGGCTAGCTTTTTGTCACCTAGCACCTAGCTTTTTGTCACACGTCACTGACATCATCCCCATCATCCTCCCGTCACTGACATCATGACGTCGGACGTCACCATCACTGCCATCATCCCCCGTCACTGACATCATCATGACGTCAGACGTCACCCTCGCTGCCATCATCCCCGCAACTCTCGCTGGCTGGGAGCCAGGCAATACGAGGGCTGGATGTTGTCTCCTCCACTGCGGTTTATGTCACAGGCATGGCATCAAACTACACAATCATGACTTTACCAGCATGCGTTCCCGTAAATCGTAACTGCTCTGCGTCAAGGCGCCTGAAAGGCACGTGATCTCACCTCCTGTCTGTGGGCTCTGTTAATAGGCGTTCCTGCTCTTTGTCGCTCGAACCACCCCAGATATTCCGGATGCTCCTCACGTGTGGCATCTGACCCCCCCCCCCCCTCCCGATCCTAGTGTCCGTGTTTTCCGCCGTGACCTCTGGATGCTCCTCACGTGTGGCATCTGACCCCCCCTCCCCCTCCCCTCCCCCCCCCCCCGATCTTAGTATCCGTGTTTTCCGCCGTGACCTCTGGATGCTGACTCGCCGTCCCGGTATCGATTGCGGAGAGCTGGCAAAGATGAGAGGAGAGGAGAAGAAAAATAAACGAAAACCTGTTACCCTATGACGGAAATTGTGTAATTTCTTGCCACGTAAAACAACATTGAGAAAGTATTTGTCCAGCAGAAACCGGTAGACGTGTAGCCCTCTGAAACTTTCGGTAAATACAACACTTCGGTGTTCTTTTTGTTGGCATGACAGCGAAAGTTTCCTTCTGTGTATCCACCAAGTTGTGTTCGATTGTTTCACCATCAGTGAGCGGGGCTGGGCGCCCGGGCTGCTGCTGTCTGCCGCCGGAGTCTGACTGGCCTCTATGTTCTCCTAGAGACGGCGGCCCGGCTGAAAAGTGCGTCCCTGGGGTCTCAGTCGGCCGGGCCGGCCGACTGAGACCCAGCGAGCAGCCGGTTCAGATGGGAAGGACACGTGTGCAGCGGAGAGAGGGAGAGAGGGAGAGGGAGAGGGAGAGAGGGTGGGATAACGTGGAGGAGCGGCGTGGGGAGAGGGAGGAGCGCGTGCTCAGTGGGAGGAGCAGGAGGAAGGTGGGTAGAGAGCGGGGATGAGGGGAGGTACAGGTGACGACTGAAGGCGTGGAGGTTCTGTTTTCTTCCGAGGTTAGACTTGGTGGGTTAGACTTGATTGGATTTGTTGATTTTCGCTGAGGACACCGCTAGTGGAACGAGCCAAGCTCGGGCTGATGCCGGATCGAGCATCTGCTACTGGTTGAGCAGGACTGGAGCTACTACTGCAGCATCTGGTCGGCGATGGCCACCTGTGGCTGAGCGAGAGGACCGGTCGCTGCCGGGGCTTCAATCACTGACTGTGGGATGAATCTGATGCCGTCGAGTCTGCCTCCAGAAGATAATGATGGGTGGAGCTATGATGGACAGAATGATCGACATTTGACACGAAGTATTGGGTTGAATCGGCCGTTTTATCATAGAACTTCTCATTATAGTCCGTGGATTGGTACTGAGTGGCAAATCGCATGATCCTCTCGTAACTTGATGCCGCTGTGGATGCTGAGGTTAATCAGGTCTCAGTTGCAACACACCCATTGCTTACTCATGTGATATGTGTGACAGTATCAAACTGGTGTCTCGCCATGTCTCTTGTGTCCGTGTCTCTGTATTTCAGGAGGATTACCTTATAGCATGCGTAGTTTTGACAGGGTGATGACCTGTGCGTGCTCTTGTTGATTGCAGGAGGTTTAGCTTACTACATAGCGGGGAAGTGGCTCTGCCTGTGTGATTTAGGCATGCTGATGACCTGTGCGTGTGTCATGTCTGTGTTTCAGGAGGATTACTACATAGCGGGGAAGTGGCTCTGCCTGTGTGATTTAGGCATGCTGATGACCTGTGCGTGTGTCATGTCTGTGTTTCAGGAGGATTACTACATAGCGGGGGACGTGGCTCTGCCTGTGTGATTTAGGCACAGTGATGACCTGTGCGTGTGTCATGTCTGTGTTTCAGGTGAATTACTACATAGCGGGGGATATGGCTCTGCCTGTGTGATTTAGGCACAGTGATGACCTGTGCGTGTGTCATGTCTGTGTTTCAGGAGGATTACTACATAGCGGGGGATATGGCTCTGCCTGTGTGATTTAGGCACAGTGATGACCTGTGCGTGTGTCATGCCTGTGTTTCAGGAGGATTACTACATAGCGGGGGATATGGCTCTGCCTGTGTAATTTAGGCACAGTGATGACCTGTGCGTGTGTCATGTCTGTGTTTCAGGAGGATTACTACATAGCGGGGGACGTGGCTCTGCCTGTGTGATTTAGGCATGCTGATGACCTGTGCGTGTGTCATGTCTGTGTTTCAGGAGGATTACTACATAGCGGGGGATATGGCTCTGCCTGTGTGATTTAGGCACAGTGATGACCTGTGCGTGTGTCATGTCTGTGTTTCAGGAGGATTACTACATAGCGGGGAAGTGGCTCTGCCTGTGTGATTTAGGCACAGTGATGACCTGTGCGTGTGTCATGTCTGTGTTTCAGGAGGATTACTACATAGCGGGGGATATGGTTCTGCCTGTGTGATTTAGGCACAGTGATGACCTGTGCGTGTGTCATGTCTGTGTTTCAGGAGGATTACTACATAGCGGGGGACGTGGCTCTGCCTGTGTGATTTAGGCATGCTGATGACCTGTGCGTGTGTCATGTCTGTGTTTCAGGAGGATTACTACATAGCGGGGGACGTGGCTCTGCCTGTTCGCTGGTGTGCTCCGGAGATCTTAGAGTGTACTCCCACCACCATTGAGACGAAGGAGGTGAGCACAGGGGCTGTCCAGAGAGAGGTATGGACGGGACGGGACGGGACGGGACGGGACGGGACGGGACGGGACGGGACGGGACGGGACGGGGCGGGACGGGACGGGACGGGACGGGACGGGACGGGACGGGACGGGACGGGACGGGACGGGACGGACGGACGGGACGGAACCGGACCGGACGGGACCGGACGGGACCGGACGGGACCGGACGGGACCGGACGGGACCGGACGGGACCGGACGGGACCGGACGGGACCGGACGGGACCGGACGAGACCGGACGAGACCGGATAGGACTGGACTGGACCAAGATGGGGACCTGGACAGGACTGGACTGGACCAAGATGGGGACCTGGACTGGACTGGACTGGACCAAGATAGGGACCTGGACAGGACTGGACTGGACCAAGATGGGGACCTGGACTGGACTGGACTGGACCAAGATAGGGACCTGGACAGGACTGGACTGGACCAAGATGGGGACCTGGACAGGACTGGACTGGACCAAGATGGGGACCTGGACAGGACTGGACCAAGATGGGGACCTGGACAGGACTGGACTGGACCAAGATGGGGACCTGGACAGATCTGGACTGGACCAAGATGGGGACCTGGACAGGACTGGACTGGACCAAGATAGGGACCTGGACAGGACTGGGCAGTCGGGAAGGGACGGGACGACGAAGTTTCGTGTAGAAATATTATAGCACTTACAAAAACTACAATGTGACCCAATGTCTTTTCATAAACCCAGCCCCATTCTATTTTACGCATGTCATTTGTTAATCGTCGTCGTTTCTCCTTTGTCTAAATGTCCTCTCTGTGTTTGGCGGCGGAATCCTGTTCATCACCACAGCTTACTAAGCAGCTATTCATTGTTGATGCTCTTCTAGCTGCCGATTCCGCCATAGTGGAAATTTGGCCGGCGTTTCGTTTGATAAACAGCGCTGATTTGTTAGTGTTTGTCAGGTATAATCCCGCAGTGTTCGTTTTGGCAAGGCTCTGTTCACAAAGCTCGTCGGTTATAATCCAACAATCCATTTAGAGGATGATGTTCTGCTGTAGATGAGACCCCGAGCTATTGTAGTATGTATACCTCGTTCCACTCCGAGTTTGCGGCCGAAGCGCTTTAATAGTAACAGCACGCGAAAAAATATCACGAGGAATTTTAGGTTCAATTGCAAAATGCAAATGCAATGCAAATTGCTGACAGCGCTTCGGCTGCAAACTTGGAGTGGAACGAGGATAGTGTCAATACAGGCGCATTTCTCTCACTTAGATTGTGTCGGACTTTGCAGGGTGTGGAAGGAGGGTAAGAAGAGACCTAGCCTTGACTCATGGGTTGCTTTGGTTTCGGCAAAAATAATCCGTTCAGGATACTGAACTTCGACTAAACGCTACATTTATCAAATAATTATTACGAGCGAGCGCTTCGCGCTCGCTCGTCTTTCCGTGGTATATGGGGCAAATCTGAATATGAGCGGCCCGACCCGACCCGGCCCGTCGCGACGCTTTTGACAAGCTAATATTTCTGCAACCGCACGTCCGATTGACAAGCGGGCTTCTTTGCTGAGCAGCCCCATCCAACCTACCCCGTTTGAGACCAGTGCCGACTCACGTGGGTGACTACCACTGCGCGTGGCGCGTGCCGCGTGAGGGGTGTTGGAAGGTGTTTCCTCGCAATAACTCCGCAACGGCTGAGCCGATTGTGTTCAAATTTGGTGTGTGGTTAGTGACCTTTCAGCCGCCACTTTCCCACAAGTCAGGGATGGGGTTCTTCTGCACGTGCGCACGTGCGCACCCTTTTTGTATCTCAGAAACTACTTGCCCGATGGAGTTGAAATTCACCATACATTTTCTTCGCGCTCGCTCGTTCATCGCCAACTTCGGCGTCTTACTGCTTATGCATATTATAATGATATTCTTGCACTTGTATGGATTGCGTCCGCTTCCTTTAACTGATATATAAAAAGCCATCAAAACAGTTTCTTTTTCCTCATTTTACATCTCCTTTGAAGACGAAATCACCAACATCGTCAACACCAAAAACCTTACCAGCCACTCTACCATTTCGCACTGGCCAGTGGCCACTGCAACCACAGCTGGAGCCATCCTACCCCCTCCCCTCCCCTCGCTCCGGCCCCTCCCCTCCGCCGTAACCCCGAGCTGGGTACAATGCCTGCTCGCGCTCTGGGTTATGTCCGTCGTGGAGCTTTGAGCGTCGTCGTGGAGCGTCTTCAGCCCGGCGGCAGTGGCCGGGCCGGCGGCGGTGCGGCGAATCAATGTGCACATTATTGATGTGTTGTGCCGTGCCCGGTGGCTGCCGGGGCGAGCAGGGAGTTGGGTGGTGCAAATGGAAAACGGCAAGGCAGCTGAGCGTGACCGCGGTGGTGTCTATGTCTGGCTAGATACCAATATGCTCTGTTGTCTGACTTGCTATTTTCAGCCCTAGCTTTTCGTTGAAATATGCACCTAGAACCCAGGGGCGTCGGCACAAAATTTTCGATTGGGATGAGACAGGTGCCCCCCCCCCCCCTCCACCGGTTGCGACGCCCCTGCTAGAACCAGAGCCTTCCCTAAAAGTCTGTGATTTACTGCCGTTTGCCACAGTATCCAATCGCGAGGTTCCTGTCCACCTTCTGAATTTATCGTCCTGGGGTTTTACGTGATACAAAGTCTGCGCGGTTCTCCGTTCTCTTGGATATCGAATATCGATTATTGAAATATATGCCCAAACCCAATCCAATGCAAAGGCAGTTTGCTGTATTTTATGCTGCGCTCCAATGCCAAATCGGTGAAATGAGACTAAGGTCCCTGAAGAATGGGTTTGTTACGTTTCGGACCAGTGTATGTTCGGCTGGGCCGGCTGTGGCGACGGTTCCACTGATGGGACGACCGACACCGTCACCGTGGCGGGAGAGGGGGGCGGCTGATCCACCTGGCGTGTCACACTCGGCACCGTGACGCGTGACGGTCGTTACGGAGCTGCGTCACGCACACGGGGTGACGGGGCGTCACGTCACGGTGTCGCTGGGACAGGCGTGCGGTCATTGTCACAGTCATAGTCACAGTCATAGCCACATAGTCACAGACATAGTCACAATCATAGTCACAGTCATAGTCACAGTCATAGTCACAGTCATAGTCACAGTCATAGTCACAGGCATGGACCTAGTCATAGCCAATACTAATAGCCATAGTCCTGATGATAGTCACATTAGTCATAGCCATAGTCCCAGCCGTAGGCATAGTCGCAGTCATTGTCACAGTCATAGTCACAGGCATGGCCATAGTCATAGCCAATGCTAATAGCCATAGTCCTGGTGACAGTCACATTAGGCATAGCTATAGTCCAACTCATAGTCATAGCCATAGTCCCAGCCGTAGGTATAGTCGCCGTCATTGTCAGTCATAGTCACAGGCATGGCCATAGTCATAGCCAATGCTAATAGCCATAGTCACAGCCGTAGGCATAGTCGCAGGCATACTGACAGTCATAGTCGTAGTCGCAACCATAGTCGCAGGCATAGTCGCCGTCGCAGCCATGCTCTGCGGCCCACAGTAGTAGTCGCCCAGTCGTGGGCTCGGTCAGCAGGTCGCGGGTATCCTGTAGTCATCTAGTTTTGCCGTTACAGAGCGCTGAAGTACTGTTAACAATGCACAAAACCGTCCAGCGCCGGTGTCGGAGAGAAGTAGGAGGGTTGCTGGGTCGAGTTGGCATTGGAGGGCTGTCGCTATTGTCTCCGTGTTCTCTGTGTGAGTCGTGAGTCTAGGGCGAGTCGTGAGTCTAGGGCCGGATCCAAGGGACCATCTGGGTCGTGGTCTGTGAGTCGTGAGTCTAGGGCCGGATCCAAGGGACCATCTGGGTCGTGGTCTCCCTTAAACAAATGTAGTCGGCCGAAAACCGGAACATTTCATGATTTCAAAGAAAGTACATGCAGCTATCACCTAGGAAAATGCGTTTTAAATTCGTTCCTAATACAGAATTAATCCAAATCTGTTGAAGTTGGAATTACGTCAGACTGGGGGATCTGCGCGCCACAAACTTATGGCTTGCTGTTTCGGGATACGCCGGTTCCTCGCTGGCGTGGCGTTCCGCTGGACGCCGAGCCAGCCCGTGTCCAAACCCCCGTCCAATCGCCAGAGCTGTGCTAAAGTGCTGGTAAAATAAAGGAATCCTGCCGAGCTGGCATCCGCTAACGACCAATAACTTACAGAACGTCGACTCTGCAGCCGAGAATCGCGACGAGAGCGTTTGTTCTGGGATTAATCGTCGATTCGTTGTGTTGATGGTGTCATTTGGTTGGTAGTGGGTGTCGCATCAGGTGGTTATGTGATGTAAATGAGCGGGGGCGCCGTGTGGGACGGTCGATATGTTAGGGTCAAATGCCCTGGTCATAGCCGCAACGTAATGCGGTGAGGCCGCGACGTAATGCGGCGAGGCCGCGACGTAATGCGGCGAGGCCGCGACGTAATGCGGTGAGGCTGCGACGTAATGCGGCGAGGCCGCGACGTAATGCGGCGAGGCCGCGACGTAATGCGGTGAGGCCGCGACGTAATGCGGTGAGGCCGCGACGTAATGCGGTGAGGCCGCGACGTAATGCGGTGAGGCCGCGACGTAATGCGGCGAGGCCGCGACGTAATGCGGCGAGGCCGCGACGTAATGCGGTGAGGCCGCGACGTAATGCGGTGAGGCCGCGACGTAATGCGGTGAGGCCGCGACGTAATGCGGCGAGGCCGCGACGTAATGCGGTGAGGCCGCGACGTAATGCGGTGAGGCCGCGACGTAATGCGGCGAGGCCGCGACGTAATGTGGTGAGGCCGCGACGTAATGCGGTGAGGCCGCGACGTAATGCGGCGAGGCCGCGACGTAATGCGGTGAGGCCGCGACGTAATGCGGTGAGGCTCGCCGCGAGGCACGAATGCGAGAGTCAAGATAATATTATTGTCTGGCATTGCAGTCGCCTTACGACACGGAGATCATAAAAATCCACAACGACATCTGAGATTCCTTTACAAGTGCATATATTTGTTCAAGTAACAAGAAACCAACTGTCTCGACTTTGTGGGGCTAGTTGTAACCGAAGGTTGGTTGAACATTGGATAACACTATTCTTTAAAATTGTGTTTCCATTGTGAAACAAACCTAAGCTGTTCGATTGGGGGCGGTTTAACAAATTAAATTTGTTAGCCGGTTTAGAGGCCGAAGGGCAATTCCATCAGCATACTGATAATCAATTCGGTGGCGGTCGCTCCGCTTTTCAAAAGCTAGCCGTTTCCATAGCAACGGTCCACTCGTGTGTTGCGTGTCGCCACTTAATTATGTGCCCAACGATAACTGTTTTTCACCGTCACCCTCACATACAAATTATGGTACGGCGTAGTTTTCGTGACGTTGCACCCTTTATGACGCCGGCCTGACCCAGACTCCAACTGTCCCCGTGTCACCAGCTCACCAAGGCGTCCAACGTGCGGTCGCTGGGCGTTCTGATGTGGTCACATTCACAGCCAAACCCACGTCAAAACGAAGTTTTCGTGACGTAAATCCTGTTTATGACGCGGGCCTGACCCCGCCTTCTCTGTTTCACCAGATCACCAAGGCGTCCAACGTCTGGTCTCTGGGCGTCCTGATGTGGGAACTGCTGGCGTTCGCCGCCTTGCCGTACGCCCCCCTCTCCGACGATGACGTCATACAGCACGTGGTCATGGATCGGAACGTGCAGCTGTCGCGGCCCAAACTCAGCACCGGGTCACCGCACACGGACCGAATGTGAGTATGACGTCATATGTAGCTAGAGCTGTATGTATGATGAGTGATGACATCATACATACATATGACATTGTAAACAGTCTCATATGGAGTCCAAAACTCAGCACCGGGTTGACATACACGGACCGCATGTGAGTATGACGTCATATGGAACGCTGGATCGTTTGTGAGTATGACGTCATGACAGATTCAAAGGCATACTCAGCTCTTCATACATACATGAACGACCGATGTCCAGTGTCCGCTCTTGTATCTGGCTCCTCCGTAAGAATTGAAAGCAACATACAGAATGTATTGAGAACCTGCTGGTGACCGCAAGTCCAGGAGTGATGCCCAATAGTCGCTTTTGTGTGCTGTTTTAAATGCAGACCTGGTATCAGGCTGATGTGTTGTATATTGCAGGTACCATGTGATGCAGCTGTGCTGGCTGCCGCCCTCACAGCGACCCACTGTACACCGGATCCACGCCCTGCTGTCCCAGCTGACGGTGCCGCCGAGGGATGACTTCGAGGAGAGGTGAGGGAGGGGGAGAGGGAGGGGGCGGGAGTCACAGCGACCCACTGTGCATCGGATCCACGCGCTGCTGTCCCAGCTGACGGTGCCGCCGAGGGATGACTTCAAGGAGAGGTGAGAGAGGGGTAGATGGAGGGGGAGGGAGAGGGAGAGGGAGTCACAGCGACCCACTGTACACCGGATCCACGCGCTGCTGTCCCAGCTGACGGTGCTGCCGAGGGACGACTTCGAGGAGAGGTGAGGGAGGAGAGGGAGTCGCAGCGTCCCTCCGTTCACCGGATCCACGCGCTGCTGTCCCAGCTGACGGTGCTGCCGAGGGACGACTTCGAGGAGAGGTGAGGGAGGGGGAGAGGGAGGAGAGGGAGTCGCAGCGTCCCTCCGTTCACCGGATTCACGCGCTGCTGTCCCAGCTGACGGTGCCGCCGAGGGATGACTTGGAGGAGAGGTGAGGGAGGGGAAGAGGGAGGAGAGGGAGTCGCAGCGTCCCTCCGTTCACCGGATTCACGCGCTGCTGTCCCAGCTGACGGTGCCGCCGAGGGATGACTTGGAGGAGAGGTGAGGGAGGGGAAGAGGGAGGGGAGGTGAGGTGAGGTGAGGTGCGGCGGAGAGGGAGGGGGGGGGGGGGGGAGTCGCAGCGTCCCTCCGTGCACCGGATCCACGCGCTGCTGTCCCAGCTTACCGTGCCGCCGAGGGACGACTTCGAGGAGAGGTGAGGGAGGGGTAGATGGAGGGGGAGGGAGAGGGAGAGGGAGTCACAGCGACCCACTGTACACCGGATCCACGCGCTGCTGTCCCAGCTGACGGTGCTGCCGAGGGACGACTTCTAGGAGAGATGAGGGAGGGGGAGAGGGAGGAAGGAAGGGAGGGGAAGAGGGAGTCGCAGCGTCCCACTGTGCACCGGATCCACGCGCTGCTGTCCCAGCTGACGGTACCGCCGAGGGATGACTTCGAGGAGAGGTGAGATAATTCGCTAGGCTGGGTGGTGACTGTGTGTTAGTGGGGACTGTGTGTTACCTGTGTACAGGTGATAAGTGTACCACTTACCAGTGCTATGAGGTCAACTCATAAGCGGTGGTGTGAACCAACATATGCTGTCACAGGATATAGAACACAAACGTGCCTCTGGATTTGGGTCACATTATGACTGTGGACTCGGGGGCGTCCCTAGTGCCTTCACGACTCGTCATGTCGCCAGTTGCTGCTGCCGTGTGACGTGAAACTGCCTTACTGTGTATCTGCAGCGGTGCAGTGTGTCGCATTCTGCCCCGCCCCGTCTGGCCGTCTGGCTCCACCCCGCCCCGTCTGACTCCAACCCGCCCCGTCTGGCCGTCTGACTCCGCCCCGTCTGGCCGTCTGACTCCGCCCCGTCTGGCCGTCTGACTCCGCCCCGCCCCGTCTGACTCCACCCCGCCCCGTCTGGCCGTCTGACTCCACCCCGCCCCGTCTGGCCGTCTGACTCCGCCCCGCCCCGTCTGGCCGTCTGGCTCCACCCCGCCCCGTCTGACTCCACCCCGCCCCGTCTGGCCGTCTGACTCCACCCCGCCCCGTCTGGCCGTCTGACTCCACCCCGCCCCGTCTGGCCGTCTGACTCCGCCCCGCCCCGTCTGGCCGTCTGGCTCCACCCCGCCCCGTCTGGCCGTCTGACTCCGCCCCGCCCCGTCTGGCCGTCTGGCTCCACCCCGCCCCGTCTGACTCCACCCAGCCCCGTCTGGCCGTCTGACTCCACCCCGCCCCGTCTGGCCGTCTGACTCCACCCCGCCCCGTCTGACTCCACCCCGCCCCGTCTGGCCGTCTGGCCCAGCTGCTCCGTCTGACTCCACCCCGCCCCGTCTGACTCCACCCCGCCCCGTCTGGCCGTCTGACTCCACCCCGCCCCTTCTGACTCCACCCCGCCCCTTCTGACTCCACCCCGCCCCGTCTGACTCCACCCCGCCCCGTCTGACTCCACCCCGCCCCGTCTGGCCGTCTGACTCCACCCCGCCCCGTCTGACTCCACCCCGCCCCGTCTGACTCCACCCCGCCCCGTCTGGCCGTCTGGCCCAGCTGCTCCGTCTGACTCCACCCCGCCCCGTCTGACTCCACCCCGCCCCGTCTGACTCCACCCCGCCCCGTCTGGCCGTCTGGCCCAGCTGCTCCGTCTGGCCCAGCTGCTCCGTCTGACTCCACCCCGCCCCGTCTGGCCGTCTGGCCCAGCTGCTCCGTCTGACTCCACCCTGCCCCGTCTGGCCGTCTGGCCCAGCTGCTCCGTCTGGCCCAGCTGCTCCGTCTGACTCCACCCCGCCCCGTCTGGCCGTCTGGCCCAGCTGCTCCGTCTGACTCCACCCCGCCCCGTCTGGCCGTCTGGCCCAGCTGCTCCGTCTGACTCCACCCCGCCCCGTCTGGCCGTCTGGCCCAGCTGCTCCGTCTGACTCCACCCCGCCCCGTCTGGCCGTCTGGCCCAGCTGCTCTGTCTGACTCCACCCCGCCCCGTCTGGCCGTCTGGCCCAGCTGCTCCGTCTGACTCCACCCCGCCCCGTCTGGCCGTCTGGCTCCACCCCGCCCCGTCTGACTCCACCCCGCCCCGTCTGGCCGTCTGGCCCAGCTGCTCCGTCTGACTCCACCCCGCCCCGTCTGGCCGTCTGGCCCAGCTGCTCCGTCTGACTCCACCCCGCCCCGTCTGGCCGTCTGGCCCAGCTGCTCCGTCTGACTCCACCCCGCCCCGTCTGGCCGTCTGGCCCAGCTGCTCCGTCTGACTCCACCCCGCCCCGTCTGGCCGTCTGGCCCAGCTGCTCCGTCTGACTCCACCCCGCCCCGTCTGGCCGTTTGGCTCCACTCCGCCCCGTCTGACTCCACCCCGCCCCGTCTGGCCGTCTGGCCCAGCTGCTCCGTCTGACTCCACCCCGCCCCGTCTGACTCCACCCCGCCCCGTCTGACTCCACCCCGCCCCGTCTGACTCCACCCCGCCCCGTCTGACTCCACCCCGCCCCGTCTGGCCGTCTGGCCCAGCTGCTCCGTCTGACTCCACCCCGCCCCGTCTGGCCGTCTGGCCCAGCTGCTCCGTCTGACTCCACCCCGCCCCGTCTGGCCGTCTGGCTCAGCTGCCCCGTCTGACTCCACCCCGCCCCGTCTGGCCGTCTGGCCCAGCTGCTCCGTCTGACTCCACCCCGCCCCGTCTGACTCCACCCCGCCCCGTCTGGCCGTCTGGCCCAGCTGCTCCGTCTGACTCCACCCCGCCCCGTCTGGCCGTCTGGCCCAGCTGCTCCGTCTGACTCCACCCCGCCCCGTCTGACTCCACCCCGCCCCGTCTGACTCCACCCCGCCCCGTCTGGCCGTCTGGCCCAGCTCCACCGTCTGACTCCACCCAGCCCCGTCTGACTCCTCCCCGCCCCATCTGTCCTCAGATGGGAGGCGCTGCGGCCGCGCGGCCGGGCTGACGGCGGCTCCGGCTCGGACACTCCCGAGCCAGCCGTCTCGCAGCCGGTCAGTCTCGGCTCGGACACTCCCGAGCCAGCCGTCTCGCAGCCGGTCAGTCTCGACTCGGAGCTGCACGACGCGCTGCGGAGTCTCGACCGGATGCTCGCCGCTGAGGAGACAACCGCGGAGCCGGCCGCCGGCGTCTCCGCTGCCGGAGACAGCAGCGGAGACGTCACGGGGCTGGCGGATGGCGGAGACGAGGCCAGTGGGGGAGACGGGAGCGGAGAGGAGCCAGGAGAGTTGCTGCCTCATGTGAGGGAGCAGTCGCGCAGTGTTCAGGATTTCTTGATGCTGACGGCTCCGATGGACAGTCTGGAGTTTGGGAGTGAGAGGACTGAGAGTGATCCTGAGCAGGAGGGTGTTCGTCTCCCGCAGCAGGAGTGCGTCGCTCCGCAGGAGTGCGTCCTTCCGCAGGAGAGCGTCCCTCCGCCACCTCAGGAGAAGGAGTCAGCGCAGGAGCAGGGGAGGAAGGAAGAAAGGGAGGTTCCTGTGAGTATCGTGCCGACCAGGCCACCGGTGGAGGGAGCACCACACGAGTCGGGAGCGACCACTGCGCACTCGCCGCCCCCGCCCCCGCCCCCGCCAGTGCCGCACGCCACCTCTGCATGTCAGGTGGACGCGGGAGGCACTGGTGACACTGGTGACGCGGGTGACGTTAGAGACGTTTGTGGCGCACGTCCCGCGGTGGAGGATCTTCGGGAAGGTGGTGGGCTCGACGCTGGTTCGCACGCACAGCATGATGTACCTCAAGTGTACCTAACCGAGGCGACCCCGCCGCGGCCGCCGCCGACGGGAGAGGACGGTCTCCAGACTTCACCAACGGAGGAGCCCCCACTCAGCGAGCCCCGTGCTTTCAGATTCGTGATGAGAGAAAAAGGCGGCAGTGGCATCGTGCTGGAGACAGAGGCAAGCGTCGAGGAAAGCACGACAGCAGCGAGTGAATATTTCACGGCGCTGGACAGTACCCTGGCCTGTGCCGAGGACAGTGCCGTCGAGAACAGACTAGCCGAGTGCAGTGCAGCGGGTGACAGTGGCGACGCAGTGACGATCAAACGTCAGCTGACCAGCACTCCTTGCGGTCGTAGGAGTCCTTCCTTCAACGAGTACATCGAGTCATCCTACCAGACTGCCACCGACAGCCTGCCAGACAACTCGAATGCCACCACCCTGATGGGTAGCCGACACTCCGTCCCGACCTACTCGGCTCTTGCTCAGGATGATCTCAGTGTTGGAAGCGAAGCTGGCTGCGATGTAGCCCTGCTCGCTGGCGAATCTCGCGACGATGAGTTGGACATCGCGATGTCAGACATCCGTCTTGAGCTAAATGGAGATGTCGAGCCTCCTGGTGGGGCTGGGGATGTCCCTCGTGCGTTGGGGCCGATCAGCAAAGAACCCTCGGCAGTGACGGGGGAATCGCCCATACCTACCAGTCCGATCGAGTATAGCGAGACAGCGGAGCCTGGCTCGCCGCCTCGCAGCCCGTCGCTCAGCTCAACGTTCGGACACAGTACGTGTGACGAGCTGGCCGAACTTCCAGACGAAGAGGAAGTACGATCCCTCTGCTCGCGGGCCGAAATAGCCCCCAGCAAACTCTGGGGCTCGGCGGAGGAGCCGGCTGGATCGCCGGCGAGGCCGGCTCGGCGGCTTTCTGCGGATGTGATCACGGTGATTGAATCAGCGCCGGGACGGGACCCGCCGGACGTAGGGGGTGAGGTGGTGCTGACTGAGAAGGGTGCGGAGTCGGCCGATACTACTCCAGTGCTACCTGCAATATTGATGGTGGGGGAAGAGAGTCCAGAGAGTCAGAAGAGGCACGAGTCAGCAGATAAGAATCCAGTGCTGGTTGAAGCTCTGACTGAAAGTGCCGGGAGTCAAGCGCCTGGTGACAGTTCCCGGGTGTCTTCTGAGGAGCCAGCTGGCCTTGTTGAAGTGGCAACTCCCGCTGCTGAACAGGACTTGGTGGACGTCGAGAATGCATGGGTTGTTGACGATGTGTCGGCTGTCGTTGACGCCTCTGTGAAGGCACCGCTTACTCAGCAAGCTTCGGCGCCTGCCGAAGTCGAATGCTCAACAGAAGAATGTACTCACATGGAGAGAAATCCTGTTGTTGATGTGGTTCCAAACATTGCAAAAAGGTATGAGGAATCAGCAGGGGGCTTATCATCATCCAGCGGTGTTGTATCTCCCGATCAAGAAGAAGCGTCCAAACCCGTTGGCGGTATGTTCGTGGAGATCTCGACGCCTGGAACCGAAGCTCTAACGGAGCTACTGTGCGCGGCAACAGAGGTGGCATCTACATCTGAAACATCCACGCTGCCTTCAGAGCAAACATCCTCACCTACAGAAAGCTCCCCATCGGTGCTGGTGCCCACTGGAGAAGACCGGGTGATTGCAGATGAGACCCCAGCTCGCTTGGAAGGCGGTGTACCTCTCTTAGATGAGAAATTATCACCAGTAGCGGGGTCACTACCCCTGCTAGACTCGCCATTGGTTCAGACGGAGACAGTACCTGAGGAAAATCGGACGGGTTTCCTCGATGAGAAGGCGCCGACATCGGTTTCGGAGGCGGTAGCAGTGCCGGGAGGCGGTGATAAGTCTGATGACTATCTTGAATGTTTGGACGGCAGTGGTGGCTTCGAGCTGACTATGGGCGGGCTCCAGATGCCACCTACTACCTACGGTGCAGCCACCGACGCCGAAGCTGAAGCCGAAGCCGAAGTTGAAGCTGTCACTACTGTTGACACCGCCTCCGACGCCGCTGCCACTACCTCGGCTGCTGTGGACGATCCTAGTCATAAGTACCAGCTCAGCCCGGAGGCCGAGTCAGCGGAGGCGGAGAACACGGCATCGCTGCCACCGGGCGCCGCCGACCCGAGCGCTAAGTACCGAATGGCGCATGATCCGTCGGCGTCGGCGTCGACGGAAGCATTGTCCGAACGGTACCGCCACCGACAGCAGAAGCAACAACAGCAGCAGGAGTGGGCCCTCGGTCCTGTTGGCAACGAAGACTCGGAGTTCTGGGAGGGCCTCCGTCGCGCGGCCGAACAAACCCAGGCGCTGGTGGCGGAGGCGCGTTTTGAGTCCCCGCAGCGCAACTACCGCGCCATGTTCCTTGGCGATGCTGACGACGACGTCAACCCGGCTTCGGCTTCTGCCGTTGCTTCGTGCGCGACGGCTTCGGCAGGCGGTGGGACTGTGCAGAGTGAGATGGCAGGCAGTGGGGGAGCAGTAGATGGTGTGAGCTTCTCGAGACACGCTCGCCAGGGCAGCGGCGGCTTCGACCCGCTTGGCCCGCCGGCGGGCGGCGCCGGTGGAGTAGCGTTCGACCCTCTGGAGCTGGAGCTGGAGCTGGATCAGGAGGAGACGGCGCTGGCGGTGGTGCGTGCCGAGCTACGACGCGCCCTGCCTGTGTTGGATTCTGCCACGGCCGTGCCTGAGGAGGAACATGAGGAGGAGGTAGCTGAGGCTGCAATGATCTGTCCTCCAGCAGTGCCTGGGCTGGAGACCATCAGCGAGGAAGCCGAGGATGAGGACGAGGAGGAGGACGAGGAGAGACCGCCGGACCAGATCCCAGACAGCTGGAGGGACGACTTTGACGACTTTGAGGAGGTCAGTGGTGCGACGGTGAGAGGCTGGAGGTAGCAGGGACATCCCACTGACTTGGAACATTGGCCCCGACACTCGTGTTACTTCTGTTGCTGTCTTAATGTGAAAAGGGTGTCTGAGGTTAGGGCCGAGGGGCTGGTGACATCTCTTGCTTCTCTCTGTCGGTATCTGAGGCCGTGGGAAGGTCGCGAAGGGTTAACGGCTGGTGGCCTTATTAAATCACTTCCCTGTTCTCTGATGTAGTAGTCTCTTGGCTGTGCTCTGTCCTTCCTCCAGACCCTTCGAGAATCCTCCGTTTTCTTCTGTTTTCTTCTGTTTTCTTCCGTTTTCTTCAATGTATACGAATAATTATTTGATGTGTTTCAATGTTTCATTATTATATGTAATCCTGGAAGTCCTTTTACACAAAATGGATTACAAATCAATTTTCCACAAAAGATGTGCAATCCTGGAAGTCCCTTCGTTACGGGCTAGGCGCGGCCATACTACTAGTGGCGCCTCTCGCGGCAGGAATGTGGTACTAAAAGTAGCCGCCACCATGACGGTTGGGGAAACAATGTATATTCCACAAAAGTAGGGAACTTTTTAAAGATGCCCCGATGCATTCTTTTAGAATACGTATTTGTATATTAGTTCCTGCAATAGCAGAGAGAAACGCGCTACACTCATTTCGGAAACCCAGTTTGTCTTGTTGAATGACCGCTAGGAGTATCGCTTATTATAGGGTAAATTATCTCAAACCATGCAAAATCGACATGTAATACCCGAGATGCCCCGACACTTTAAATTAAAGAAAATTATTAGCTTTCGAAAAATGACTGCTGAAACAATTCATGGAAAATTCATGTCGGAAACGCCTTTGTAACCCCCCCCCCCCCCCCCCCCCGAGGTTTTTCTTGAATAACTTCTTACACGTGCGGCGCATCTTGCTGAAATGTTCGGTAGCTGTGTTTACAACAATTATACGTATGCTGTAAAACAATTCGTTGAAATTAGTTAAGCAGTTTGAGAGATAATGATGTTTTGATGACGTCATGTTGGTGGAAAAACGATAAATGTTTGAAAAATCGTAGAAAACAGAGTTTTAAAGCAAATTTCAAACGCATTAAGCAAAGATAGAAAATGACATTCTCTTTAAAATGGCAATCTCGGATTTTCTCAATTGTGGGTTTTTGACCCCTAAAATAAAATAAAAAATATTTTTTGGGTAAATCACCACAAAATCAACATTTTCAAAGATGTTAGAAAAACCGGAATATATGTCGGAGAACTGAGTATGGACAATGCCCAAACCAAATTTCAAAGCCATATCTCTATTGTTGACTGAGTGATGGCTCGCTAAGTGTAAGAAACTCATGATGTCATTTTTTTAATAACTTTTTTTGGACTTCTTTGACAAGATAGGAACAAATAATTACCTTTTCTGTATTTCTGAGACAAAACTGGTCTAGGAACATGCCTTTTTATTTACATTTATCAATTTCTAATTTTGAGGTTTCTGAAGAGCAAAATCGCTGTTCTGGACGTGGTCGATCCGAGGTCATTCACTTGACCTGGAAGGTCACCCGTTGACCTGAAACCTATAAATCGCATACTGTAAGATTCCTCTCATGACAGGCAACATGCTGGTTCTTACCGCATTCCTCTAAGTTGCTTGGTTTGGAAGTTAACAGGGGGGGCCTGTCAGCCCCCCCCCCCCCCCCCCGTAGGGCGAAGGTGAAAAAAAACGTAGGGCGTTTCACTTCGGAATGTTCCACTGGATTTCATTAAAATATTGATGATCATCAAGGCCCTAAATATCCGCACGGCGCACATTCATTGGCTTGACTCATAACGTAATACACAATGGGCGTCAAACGACAACACAAGTCTGCGCGTCCTAAACCCCAAATATCATCAAACAAAACTTTAGTGTTCGTGTTGATTGGTTTGGTTTGGTTAGGATAAGGCCGCTTCGGTCTACTTGGACCATTGCGCAGCCATGGGATGAAGGAGAAGGGGTAAAGTGGGTCAAAATGGACGCCGACTGGGCAACCGCCCATGGGCAGGCCCTTCCCCGCAGCGCGAAGCTGCGAGGAGAGCCCACGCCATGCAGACGGCCACCACTCCCGGGGGGCAGCTCGAGGCCACCACATGCCCGGTGGCCAGCGACCACCAGACCCGGGGTAACGTGGGCGTGACAAAGGATGGAGGACCGGCAGTCGGGAGGATCAAAAGGGATCTGCTTCGTGTTGAAAAGCATTTACTTCTTGATTTATCGCGATTACTTCTATTTGTTGTTGGGCTGGTTAGTTTGGGAAAAATACAAATCAGTCGCTGGTATAGGTATAGGTAGTTGCTGGTAGCATTTGACAGCTAACTAGTGCTCAAATCTAGTTTATTTGGTTGCCATCAAGTACATCATCGATCACATACATGAAGTATGAATAACGCCAGTGACGGCGATGTCTGCGGGCGACGTCATCATCATCATCATCACCAAGTTTATTAAACATAAATTAAACAAAATTACTGCACTGTGCAGACGTGCGTGTCTCCGCTGACTGTAGTTGATATTCTGGCCGCCAGGTGGAGATTCGTCCGGCAGGTGGCGTCTCGGGCCCAACCTGCGACCAACTGCAGCCGTCTGCTGCGACCAACTCGGCTAAATCAGACAGCGTGACATCGCCTCAGTCTCCGGGGGATGCAGGAGCTACTCTGGACGCGAGACCTTCAGATGACACCCACCAAGCTGTGCATGAAACTGACACGAACGGTCGGCCGGATCTCCGCAGCGAACTCACTCACTTTACAAAGCAGGCCAATCTGGCTGGGGATCCAAACTTTGAGGCTCGCGCAGTGATGGAGATTGAAACCCTGACGAATGCGCAGCCGCTGAAACGTGTCAGTGACGTCATCAGCGCCAGAGACGTCATGAAAACGAGTGACGTCATGAAGGCGCGGGGCGAGCCGGACGGATCCCATGCCGTCGCGCCGCCAGCGAGCGGCCGTCCAGAGTTCTGGAGTGTCCCGACAGTCGCCTCCAATGGTCTGAGTCTGAGTGCAGAGCCGTACCACCTGGCCTGGGGGGTCAACAGCTCAGCGAAGTTGAACGGAGACCACTCCAGTGACGCTGGTGATGTCGCTGGTGATGTCGGTGACGATGTCGCTGGTGATGTCGCTGGTGATGTCGCTGGTGATGTCGCTGGTGATGTCGCTGGTGATGTCGCTGGTGATGTCGCTGGTGATGTCGGTGACGGTGTAGTGAAGGCGGAGGTGTGTGAGAATGGCACGGGTGACGCCGCGAAGAGCCCGGATGTCACCAAAGTAGGCGATGTCTTGGAGGTACAGGTGGACGGTGATGAGCAGGAGAGATCGGGAACGTTGGTTGATGTCGCAGATGTCGATACAACCGGGCTCGACGTCACAGTTGAAGCTGCTGATGATGTGGAAGGATCAACTAAAGCAGTTTCAAAGTCTAACGAAACTGTCTCAAATTCTGTCGAAGCACTGTCAAAACCTACGTTATTGGCCCCTGACATCGCCGATATGTCTTCTGGTATGATATCCGAAATACCCGCAACTTTAACGGAAACTACTGACGTGGCCAAATCCTCTGACATCACAGCAGCCACTGACGTAGCCCCAAAAGTCAACGGCACGGCGTCAGAACTGTTGGTAGCTTGCCCAGCAGCTGCTGACTTCACACCAGAGCTGACGCCGACTGACCCTGTAGTGAAGACCGACAACACACCGGCAAAGCCGAGCTCCGAAGCTGGGCCTGAGCGCTTAGCGCAACCAACGGAGACGCTGCCAGAAGTGCCCTCCGCCGCCGCCGCCGCCACCATGGCCGCTGTCACCACAGCCGACACTGGCGCTCCCGCCGCCGCTCCCTCCACCCCCTCCGCCGCCCCCTCCGCCGCTCCGTCCGCTCCCGCCGCGCCACGGGCAGTGTCTGCGGAGCTGCTTACGGAGCTAAGAGCGCTTGCCAACTCCGCGGAGACCCGTCCGCCTCCCGTCGGAGACACCTTCGCAACGACGCGGGACGGGAAGCAGCATCACCAGAATCATCATCATCACAGTCACCTTCAGAGGCAGGAGAGGGAGAGGACAGCGTCAGGAGAGCCGGCCATGCTTCTACAGGACTTGGAGTCTCCAACCACGCTGGCTCCGGTGGCGGCGGGGGCGGGGATGGCGGGAACCCGTCGTCAGTCGGCGCCAGAACCTCGCTCCGCCCCGCAGTTCGGCGCGCGATCCGAGCCGTGCCTCGACTCGCTGAGCGACTCGGACGCCTCGGACGTCCTCGAGGTGGACACCGAGTCGCTCGAGGCGCGGCTCGTCGAGGGCGGCCGGCCGCGCTCGCATGTAGCGTTCGTTTTCCGCGCCCAGGAGCCGCAGGCGGCTGCGGCGAGGGCGCAGGGAGAGGAAGAGGCGCCACTGGAAGCGAGGTTCGACCTGAAGCAAGCGGCGGAGGTCAGAGGAGATCAAGTGGGAAGCCTGGAGGAGACACGCGGTCGGCGAGGGGAGACGGGAGAGGACTCAGACTACGAAGGTGAGTTGGTGAGCAGGTGAGAAGGTGAGTTGGTGAGCAGGTGAGATGAGTTGGTGTTTGTGAGATGAGTTGGTGCTTGTGAGATGAGTTGGTGTTTGTGAGATGAGTTGGTGTTTGTGAGATGAGTTGGTGTTTGTGAGATGAGTTGGTGTTGAGTCGGGAGACCTTTCACAGGGCGCCTTGAGTTGGGTACACGGTACACTGAGGGGCTGTAAAAGCGCCATATGACGTTGTTAGTTGTGGTGCCCTTAAGCCCAAAGCACCTGCATCATCACCTGTAAATATGGGTTTCAAAGGTGTGTGGTCCTTGCGTGCATTTGCTTGAGCTTGGTGATGAGGGTGTTCACATGGATTATTCACTGTTTTGTATTCTGCTCGTTGTAAGGTGCCACACGCTTTTAAAATGCTTCGTAGATACCAGTTAGCGGCGCAGATACCAACTAGTGACTAGTTAGCGGCGCAGATACCAACTAGTGACTAGTTAGCGGCGCAGATACCAACTAGTGACTAGTTAGCGGCGCAGATACCAACTAGTGACTAGTTAGCGGCGCAGATACCAACTAGTGACTAGTTAGCGGCGCAGATACCAACTAGTGACTAGTTAGCGGCGCAGATACCAACTAGTGACTAGTTGACGGGGCAATCTTGGCTCTTCTGTAACGATCGATACGGTATGCTTATTGTGTGTATCGTTTGATAGTATGACAAACGTACCGGTAATTTCGGAGGACTGGGTTCAAACTTATCGTATCTCTAGTTTTATTTGTAGCCTGCTGTTGAGCGTGCTGCCGGCGCCGACCTAGCTTCTGATCAGCTAATGCTGTATGAAGAGTCAGAGCTCTGTGCCCGTGTCCATGTGCCAGTGCTCCAGCCTAGGAGGATTAAATGTTTACTCATGCTGTACCCCCACTGACCCAGCGTTGCCCCGTCCCCTCCAGGTGACTACGAGAGCCTCCCGGTGGATGTAGCTGGTGCTGGGGCGGGGGCGGGGGCGGTGCCGGCGGCTGGCCTGACGCGCTCTGTAGCCTCCTACAACCTGGCTGGAGGCGCAGTCACGCCGGGGTTGGAGGGTCATGTCGAGACTGGGGCAGGCTGGCAGTACCCCGCCCCTACCGCCGCCTCCGCCTCCTCCGCTCCCTCTACCGCAGCCACCGCCTCCTCCGCCTCCACCGCCTCCGACTCCTCCGACTCCTCCGCCGCCACCGCCGCCGCCGCCGCCGCCGCCGCCGCCGCCGCCGCCGCCGCCGCCGCCGCCGCCGCCGCCACCGCCGCCGCCGCTGCTGGTGTTGGTGGCGTTAGTGCTGTTGGTGGTGCTGGTGCTGGTGCTGCTGATGCTGGTGTTGGAGGTGTTTGTGGTGTGGAGATGGTGGGCATGCTGGGAGAGGCGGGACAGCCGGCTTCGCTGCCGGCAAACACCGGATATCACGTCCTCAGCCAGGGCGAGATGTATCACCAGGTGAGAGATCATTGTGAATCATTATAAATATATGATTCATAATCATAAATGGAGAGATAGACGGAGGATGAGCACTCGTGGCCAACCGTCTCCGCATATAGGCGTAACGAGTTCAGTCAAACTATTTGTTTGTAATCTCTGAGGCTGTTTTCCCCAACTGGTACTGGATGTGTGTGAGAATGGAACGGGAAACTGGGTACTTTCAGTTGAATGTGACCTTTGGGAAGCACTTGTGTTTTTGCGATTCTATCAGCCTGGACATGAGTAGTTTTTGGATTGCTCTTTTGGAATCCGCCCGTGACTTATTTTAGATGTGTATCAACTAGCCGTAATGGTCTTGCCCGTTTTACCTTACTGGCCTAACCTGTGATCTGTGGCCTGTAACTCTTATATCTGACCTCCGAGTTCATCTCTGACCTGCTTCCCTCACTCAGATGGAGCGTCGTAGTTCTCTACCCACCGCCGGGCCGCACCCCGCCACCAGTCTCTGACCTGCTCCCTCCCTCCCTCAGATGGAGCGTCGTAGTTCTCTACCCACCGCCGGGCCGCACCCCGCCACCAGTCTCTGACCTGCTCCCTCCCTCCCTCAGATGGAGCGTCGCAGTTCTCTACCCACCGCCGGGCCGCACCCCGCCACCAGTCTCTGACCTGCTCCCTCCCTCCCTCAGATGGAGCGTCGTAGTTCTCTACCCACCGCCGGGCCGCACCCCGCCACCAGTCTCTGACCTGCTCCCTCCCTCCCTCAGATGGAGCGTCGTAGTTCTCTACCCACCGCCGGGCCGCACCCCGCCACCAGTCTCTGACCTGCTCCCTCCCTCCCTCAGATGGAGCGTCGTAGTTCTCTACCCACCGCCGGGCCGCACCCCGCCACCTGCCTCTGACCTGCCCTGCCCCCCCCCCCCCCCCCCCACCTTCCCTCACTCAGATGGAGCGTCGTAGTTCTCTACCCACCGCCGGGCCGCACCCCGCCACCTGTCTCTGACCTGCCTCCCTCCCTCCCTCAGATGGAGCGTCGCAGTTCTCTACCCACCGCCGGGCCGCACCCCGCCACCAGTCTCTGACCTGCTCCCTCCCTCCCTCAGATGGAGCGTCGTAGTTCTCTACCCACCGCCGGGCCGCACCCCGCCACCAGTCTGACCTGACCCCCCCCCCCCTCCCTCAGATGGAGCGTCGCAGTTATCTACCCACCGCCGGGCCGCACCCCGCCACCTGTCTCTGACCTGCCTCCCTCCCTCCCTCAGATGGAGCGTCGTAGTTCTCTACCCACCGCTGGGCCGCACCCCGCCACCAGTCTCTCGCTTACTGCCCTCACCGCCGAGGAACTGGACATTGACGCGTCGATACCGACGTACGACGACGTGCGGCGCTTCGACGACTCCGACGATGGCCTGTCGTCGTCGGACTCAGAGATAGGTGGCGCCACCGCGCCGTGGCCTCTGCGGTATGCTCGAACACAGACTCTGCAAGATGAAGAGACAGTGGAGCCGACGGCGGAGGCCGGAGACGCGGAGAGCGATGAAGAAAGAGTGTGGAGCGAGGAGGGAGTGGAGAGCGGCGAGGAGAGAGTGGCGAGCGATGAGGGGAGAGTGGAGAGCGGCGAGGAGAGAGCGGACAGTCTTGAGGAACGTGAATTCGGTGTGGATGAGAGTGGTGATGTGCTAGAAAGGCCACACCGGCCGCTGCCGGGGGCTGACGTCTCGCTGATCTGTGCTGGGAAGAGCGAAGAGGCGCGGGTGGGAGTGTCTGACATTGGCGCGACTGCCTCGCCGGCGGCGATGGAGGCGGAGGCGGCGGTAGCAGCAGCGGGGGCGGCGGCAGCTGAGACAGAGAAGCAGGAGGCGGAAAAGGTAGACGGGGTCATATTCGACAGACTAGAGAGACCAATGCGACCAGAGCCTGGCGCGCACCTGCCTCTAGATGACCTCGCGGAGGCCTCTGGGTCACCAGAAAGCGACATCGCCCCTGAAGAGGGCGCCACCGCTCCTGAAAAGGGCGCTATCGCTCTCGAAGGGGGTGCCACCGCTCCTGAAAAGGGCGCTATCGCTCCTGAAGAATCTCGATGGAGTCCCGACGTTCCCGCCGCCGGCGGCGAGGGGGCCTTCCTCGACGACGACGCACCCTGGTCACCGGCTGACTCGCTGGCGCTTCGCGAGCGACTCCAGCTCCTCAATGAGGAGTACGATGAGGACTCTGGCCAGCCTGAGAGGACGGAGCGTCTGAGGAGGCTGAATGAGGAGTGGGGCGTGCCTCAGCCGGGGGAGGACGCCGCGAGGTACACCCCAGACTGGGAGGTGGATGAGGATGATGAGGATGGCCTCAGCTCGACCAGTGGAGAGTTCGTCTGGCAGGTGAGAAACGGAGGAGGGGGGGGGGGGGGGAGATGGGTGCAGAAGGGGCTCAGCTGGTGGGTTAGGAAGGCAGGTGAGAAACAGAGGAGGGGGAGATGGGTGCAGAAGGGGCTCAGCTGGTGGGTTAGGGAGGCAGGTGAGAAACAAAGGAGGGGGGGGGGGGAGATGGGTGCAGAAGGGGCTCAGCTGGTGGGTTAGGGAGGCAGGTGAGAAACAGAAGAGGGGGAGATGGGTGCAGAAGGGGCTCAGCTGGTGGGTTAGGGAGGCAGGTGAGGAGGGGAGGGAGGGGGGGAGATGGGTGCAGAAGGGGCTCAGCTGGTGGGTTAGGGAGGCATGTGAGAAACAGAGGAGGGGAGGGGGGAGATGGGTGGGGAGATGGGTGCAGAAGGGGCTCAGTTGGTGGGTTAGGGAGGCAGGTGAGAAACAGAGGCGGGGGGGGGGTGCAGAAGGGGCTCAGCTGGTGGGTTAGGGAGGCACGTGGCGATGGGTTTGGATTACTGGTTGGTCCAGATTTGCCAAAACTTTGTTTTCGGGACCAAAGCGCAAAATGTCAAAAACTCACCTCCGAGTACAAGAGACTGGTTTTGTTGATGTCATGTCGGCTGATATTCCAAAGATTGTTGCGAGACAATGTGTACTTAATAGCCAGTACTTTATGACTCGTGCTCCTGGGATGGCTGATGGTTTGAGTCCTTATATAGAATGAAGTCCTTATATTATTCTTAGGTTCAGTTCTGGTCGAAAGGCCAAGTGGAGATATCAGGTCGTCTGTCTCAGTATCTGTCTAGTTGTGCTGTGCTGACCATGTGTACCCTCTCCCGCGCTCTGATCCCCCCCCCCCCCCCCCCCATCTGCCCCCTCAGGAGGGAGTCGATCGTATGGCGGCGGAGACCTGCGACTCGGACTCCGCCTCGGCCTCGGCCCCGGCCCCGGCCTCGGGGTCGGAGTCGGGGGAGGAGGAATTTACTCCGAGTGTATGGCAGCAGGACAAAGAGCCTGGTCACGGCCTGCTGAGGTCACCCGAACATAGAGCGGTGAGGAGGGGAGGGCACGGCCTGGGCCTGCTGAGGTCACACGAACACAGAGCGGTGATGAGTGGAGGTCACGACCTGCTGAGGGCACGGCCTGCTGAGGTCACGACCTTGTGAGGTCACACGAACACTGAGCGGTGAGGAGGGGAGGGCACGACCAGCTGAGGTCACCCGAGCACAGAGCGGTGAGGAGGGGAGGGTACGGCCTGCTGAGGTCACACGAACACAGAGCGGTGAAGAGGGGAGGGCACGACCAGCTGAGGTCACCCGAGCACAGAGCGGTGAGGAGGGGAGGGCACGGCCTGGGCCTGCTGAGGTTACACGAACACAGAGCGGTGATGAGGGGAGGTCACGACCTGCTGAGGTCACACGAACACTGAGCGGTGAGGAGGGGAGGGCACGATCAGCTGAGGTCACCCGAGCACAGAGCGGTGAGGAGGGGAGGGTACGGCCTGCTGAGGTCACACGAACACAGAGCGGTGAGGAGGGGAGGGCACGACCAGCTGAGGTCACCCGAGCACAGAGCGGTGAGGAGGGGAGGTCACGGCCTGCTGAGGTCACACGAACACAGAGCGGTGAGGAGGGGAGGTCACGGCCTGCTGAGGTCACCCGAACACAGAGTGGTGAGGAGGGGAGGTCACGGCCTGCTGAGGTCACCCGAACACAGAGCGGTGAGGAGGGGAGGTCACGGCCTGCTGAGGTCAACCGAACACAGAGCGGTGAGGAGGGGAGGGCACGGCTAGCTGAGGTCACCCGAACACAGAGCGGTGAGGAGGGGAGGTCACGACCTGCTGAGGTCACCCGAACACAGAGCGGTCAGGAGGGGAGGGCACGATCAGCTGAGGTCACACGAACACAGAGCGGTGAGGAGGGGAGGTCACGGCCTGCTGAGGTCACACGAACACAGAGCGGTGAGGAGGGGAGGGCACGGCCTGCTGAGGTCACGGCCAGCTGAGGTCACACGAACACAGAGCGGTGAGGAGGGGAGGGCACCCGAACACAGCGGTGAGGAGGGGAGGTCACGGCCTGCTGAGGTCACCCGAACACAGAGCGGTGAGGAGGGGAGGTCACGACCTGCTGAGGTCACACGAACACAGAGCGGTGAGGAGGGGAGGTCACGGCCTGCTGAGGTCACACGAACACAGAGCGGTGAGGAGGGGAGGGCACGGCCTGCTGAGGTCACACGAACACAGAGCGGTGAGGAGGGGAGGTCATGATGTCGGCCGCACCATCGGCTGGATGTGGGTGTGGTGTCGGGGGTAGTGTGGAACAATCAAGGAACTCGCCTCTGTCGATGTCAATAGATACTAGAGCCTCTGTCAATGTCAATAGATACTGGAGCCTCTGTTGATGTCAATAGATACTGGAGCCTCTGTTGGTGTCAATAGATACTGGAGCCTCTGTTGATATCAATAGATACTAGAGCCTCTTTTGATGTCAATAGATACTAGAGCCTCTGTCGATGTCACGAGATACTGGAGCCTCTGTCGATGTCAATAGATACTGGAGCCTCTGTTGATGTCAATAGATACTGGAGCCTCTGTTGATGTCAATAGATAATGTAGCCTTTGTTGATGTCACTAGATACTGGAGCCTCTGTTGATGTCACTAGATACTGGAGCCTCTGTCGATGTCAATAGATACTGGAGCCTCTGTTGATGGCACTAGATACTGGAGCCTCTGTCGATGTCAATAGATACTGGAGCCTCTGTTGATGTCAATAGATACTGGAGCCTCCGTCGATGTCAATAGATACTGGAGCCTCTGTTGATGCCAATAGATACTGGAGCCTCTGTTGATGTCAATAGATACTGGAGCCTCTGTTGATGTCCATAGATACTGGAGCCTCTGTCGATGTCAATAGATACTGGAGCCTCTGTTGATGTTAATAGATACTGGAACCTCTGTTGATGTCAATAGATACTGGAGCCTCTGTTGATGTCAATAGATACTGGAGCCTCTGTTGATGTCAATAGATACTGGAGCCTCTGTTGATGTCAATAGATACTGGAGCCTCTGTCGATGTCAATAGATACTGGAGCCTCTGTCGATGTCAATAGATACTGGAGCCTCTGTTGATGTCGATAGGGCACGTCGTATGTGTGTGGAGACGGCAGTGGCAGTGTGACCCAGGTTTTCGTTTGGGACCTTCTACAGATATTGTCGTATGCCATCAGCTCATGAATGGCGTATAAGCAAACGGGTTTTAAAGCTCGTTTCATCTTCTTTTTCTGAGTTACGCATGCCCATGGGGTCTGTGAAAATGGCACCTAATGGCATTGTGTGATGTCACACTTCCCCTCCTCGTCAAACGCTTCTAAAACATATCAATTCTGCCTGCTATTGGGCACCATATAACGTTGGCAGGTCCAACTTCCTTCAGCTTAATCACCATCTTCATCTTGACGGATTTTGGATATCGTTACGAAATCCGAATCGTTCATGCCCCTCTCCACCCCTCACATCAACCGCTAACCCCCTCCCCTCACCCCCACAGGATCTGCAGAAGTCTGTCAGCTTCAAGCGTCAGAAGCACCACCGCATCTACGAGTACCCCGGCGCGCCCCCGTCCCCTGACCTGGGACCTACGGAGGCGGAGGAGCTGGCGGCGGCCGCACAGGCGCAGCGAAAGACGTGGTCCTTCGTCGCGCCGGTCAGTGAAATCGCTGGCGAATCTGTGTGTAGAATCAATGAAACATAGAAGCTGCTTGGAATCGGTTATAGGGCCTTGGAATCGCCATTACATTACTTTCGTGCTTAGTTGCGGTTTGTGTTGTGGGAATTTCACTATCGATTGTCGGTGTCTGGTTCTGGTGCTTAGTTGCGGTTTGTGTTGTGGGAGTTTCACTATCGATTGTCGGTGTCTGGTTCTGGTTCTTAGTTGCGGTTTGTGTTGTGGGAATTTCACTATCGATTGTCGGTGTCTGGTTCTGGTTCTTAGTTGCGGTTTGTGTTGTGGGAATTTCACTATCGATTGTCGGTGTCTGGGTCTGGTTCTTAGTTGCGGTTTGTGTTGTGGGAGTTTCACTATCGATTGTCGGTGTCTGGTTCTGGTGCTTAGTTGCGGTTTGTGTTGTGGGAATTTCACTATCGATTGTCGGTGTCTAGTTCTGGTTCTTAGTTGCGGATTGTGTTGTGGGAATTTCACTATCGAGTGTCGGTGTCTGGTTCTGGTTCTTAGTTGCGGTTTGTGTTGTGGGAATTTCACTATCGATTGCCGGTGTCTGGTTCTGGTGCTTAGTTGCGGTTTGTGTTGTGGGAATTTCACTATCGATTGTCGGTGTCTGGTTCTGGTTCTTAGTTGCGGTTTGTGTTGTGGGAATTTCACTATCGAGTGTCGGTGTCTGGTTCTGGTTCTTAGTTGCGGTTTGTGTTGTGGGAGTTTCACTATCGATTGTCGGTGTCTGATTCTGGTGTTTAGTTGCGGTTTGTGTTGTGGGAATTTCACTATCGATTGTCGGTGTCTGGTTCTGGTTCTTAGTTGCGGTTTGTGTTGTGGGAATTTCACTATCGAGTGTCGGTGTCTGGTTCTGGTTCTTAGTTGCGGTTTGTGTTGTGGGAGTTTCACTATCGATTGTCGGTGTCTGGTTCTGGTGCTTAGTTGCGGTTTGTGTTGTGGGAATTTCACTATCGATTGTCGGTGTCTGGTTCTGGTTCTTAGTTGCTGTTTGTGTTGTGGGAATTTCACTATCGAGTGTCGGTGTCTGGTTCTGGTTCTTAGTTGCGGTTTGTGTTGTGGGAATTTCACTATCGATTGCCGGTGTCTGGTTCTGGTGCTTAGTTGCGGTTTGTGTTGTGGGAATTTCACTATCGATTGTCTGTGTCTGGTTCTGGTTCTTAGTTGCGGTTTGTGTTGTGGGAATTTCACTATCGAGTGTCGGTGTCTGGTTCTGGTTCTTAGTTGCGGTTTGTGTTGTGGGAGTTTCACTATCGATTGTCGGTGTCTGGTTCTGGTGCTTAGTTGCGGTTTGTGTTGTGGGAATTTCACTATCGAGTGTCGGTGTCTGGGTCTGGTTCTTAGTTGCGGTTTGTGGTGTGGGAATTTCACTAGCGATTGTCGGTGTCTGGTTCTGGTTCTTAGTTGCGGTTTGTGTTGTGGGAATTTCACTATCGAGTGTCGGTGTCTGGTCCCATTCATCAGCGTTTGTGCTGGTTGTTGTCTCGATAGCATTCACCGGAACAACTCGTGTCAAATACCTGCAAGTGATTCCGTGTAGTTTGTGAAACGTTCAAAACCAGAACCATTCTGGGCGCTAAATGACCGCAGCAGTTGTTACTCCTGAAAACTGGGATCACTGTCAGCAACGCAGCAAAACTCGCCTGTGTGTGTTTGTATGTACTGGTCGAAACGCCACCCCCCCCCCCCCCCCCCTTCCCAGTGTCAACACTTTGCACATGCCACTGCCTACGCCGCCCACCAGACCGGCCGCTCCCCCCCTCCCTCCCCTCCCCAGTGTCAACACCTTGCACATGCCACTGCCTACGCCCACCGGATCGACCGCTTACCCCCCCCCCCCCCCCCCCCCATCCATGAATGCCCACAGGCCTCGGTGTCGCACTACACCGACTGGGAACTGGACGACGAAGAGATCGAGGACGTCTCTCTCACCGAACTGCCCGACTCCCCCGACGGCCCCCCTCTGCGTCTGCCTTCCGCCTCGGCCGCTGGCGGCGTCACCGCTGCCTCGCATTACTTCCTGTCCGCCGGTGACGGCGAGGACGATGACGGCGACGAGTTCTTCATACAGCCCGGACTGACGGCTGGGGGGTACAGTGGGGGGAGCTCGTTTACGCCAGGGGAGATATTCCCGGGGAATGGGGGCGTGTGGGGAGCGGGGCCGAGGCAGGGGGATGTCTGGGAGCGCGTCGCGGCGGAGGGAGAGGTGGGTGATGAAGGTGAGGGAGAAATGTTGGACGTTTGGGGGAATCGTAGGAGGGCCGAGCCGACAGCGGCGGCACCTGAAGGCAGGTTTGTCGACGTATGGGCGAGAGGCGGCACTGGCACGTTGGAGGAGGTTGAGTCACCAGATGCTGTGGCGAACCCCATAGCCGCCGCCGATACGGGGACGACCATCGGTCCGTCCCAGACTGCTGAAGATGATGGCGGCGAAGCGGCGACTGAGCTGGTGATGACGCATGGCCTGCCGCGCCCTCTGGGTGAGACGGAGACGGCCGCGAAGCCGGCTGGGTCGTCGCCGCAGCCTGGAAAGGAGGAGCTGCCACAGACATCGGCTGCGGCAGAGAAGACTGAAGGGAGAGCGGCAGGGACGGCTGAGAGGACAGCAGCAGGGGCGGTTGAGGGGAGGGGAAGGAGTGGAGAGGAGACTGACGCTACTCAGGCGCCAGGGCCGGCTCAGGAGACGGCACCAAGGACGGAAGAGGGTGACAAGGCCGCAGACTGGCCCGTCACAGCGGCCGCGGAGGTGGGGAAACAGCTGAATCAGTGGGAGAGACTGTGGGCGGAGTCTGTGGACGCGGCCGACTCAGCCACGGCGGAGGATCGGACTCGGTCAGACGCGGCCGACTCAGCCACGGCGGAGGATCGGACTCGGTCAGACGCGGCCGACTCAGCCACGGGGAAGGATCGGACTTGGTCAGACGCGGCCGACTCAGCCACGGCGGAGGATCGGACTCGGTCAGACGCGGCCGACTCAGCCACGGTGGAGGATCGGACTCGGTCAGACGCGGCCGACTCAGCCACGGCGGAGGATCGGACTCGGTCAGACGCGGCCGACTCAGCCACGGGGAAGGATCGGACTCGGTCAGACGCGGCCGACTCAGCCACGGCGGAGGATCGGACTCGGTCAGACGCGGCCGACTCAGCCACGGGGAAGGATCGGACTCGGTCAGACGCGGCCGACTCAGCCACGGTGGAGGATCGGACTCGGTCAGACGCGGCCGACTCAGCCACGGTGGAGGATCGGACTCGGTCAGACGCGGCCGACTCAGCCACGGCGGAGGATCGGACTCGGTCAGACGCGGCCGACTCAGCCACGGTGGAGGATCGGACTCGGTCAGATGCGGCCGACTCAGCCACGGCGGAGGATCGGACTCGGTCAGACGCGGCCGACTCAGCCACGGCAGAGGATCGGACTCGGTCGACAGAACCTGCCATGACCGGCCCTGCCGCAGCTGCTGCTGCCTCCGCCGCCGCTGCTGTCTCCGCTGCTTCCTCCGTGGCTGCTGTTGCTGCTCAGGCCTCCGCCGCTGCCTCCGTGGCTGCTGCTGCCGCCGCTCCGCATATCACAGAGAACAGCGCCACGCCACCCACGGACGCCGCTGCTTTAACTGGCGCCGCCTCGACCAGCGCGGCTCCAGCCTCCACCATCAGCAGCAGCGCATCAGCCACAGCTGCTGAGGCCTCCGCCCCACCCACCGTCGCTTCTGAGGTCTCTCTAGCTGGCGCATCCGCCCCAGACCCCCTCACACCAGACACGGACGGACAACAAGTGGCGCGGCCAGCGCGGGACAAACTGTTCCTTGATCTGACGGGAGCTCCGACGGACGCAGTGGATAGTGGCTACACTGGCTCATGCGATGACCGCACTGTGGCGGCCTTTGTGGCGCTGGACGGCCTGGCCGAGTGATGGAAGAGAAAAGAGACTCGCAACGTCAAATTCTCAAGTGCAATATTATTTATTTTTGTTGTGTGAATGCTCAGCTGCAGGATCTGAGTCGCCGACATATCAAGGCGTGGCAGAGTCGTGCCGTGGCTCGGGATTGGCCGCTGTACTCGATTGCGTTTTGTGGAGGCAGTGGATTGGCTGATTTGCGGCCGCGACGACCTATGATTGGTCGGATTTGTGGACGGTGGTCGTTGATTGGCCGTCGTTTCTGTGTTGCGGCGTTGAGACGTTTGTGTAAAGTGTTCACTGATTGGCTGATGTTTCTGTGCGGTCGCCGCTGATCGACTGCTCGGGTCCGTGTCGTGCCTCCCCACCCGCCGTGTGTGGTTGTTACGTTCTTGCGGCTACGGCGACCGCTGTCTCACCCCTGCGCGATGCCGTGCGTTGATGTTACCTATCGGTCCTCCCCCTCGCTGGGTGAGTCCATTGTTTGAAGGGGCGCGAGTACCATGCACTGATATCAGCCCGATCCATCACTGGGCGAGTCCATTATCTTGAGAGAGGGCGTGTGAAAGATGCAGTGAACATGAACAGCGAGAGCGCTGCTACGAAGCCGTCCGTGAGATGAGAGAGGGGGATCCAGATATGCAGTGCTGACCTGTGGGCATTCCAGAACGGCGAGAGAGTGTGGTGTGTTTGTCACGTGACTGCGCACTCCGGCACGGGTGCGCCAATGGCGGCGGGTCACGTGGTCCGCGCCGCGACATTTGTTGGTCAATAGACTTGCTCACTGATTACGGTGGTGTTTGTTGGGGAGCTCTGGTAGCGGCAGAGACATCTTGTGGATATTGCTGGAACAGTACGCCAAAGCGAAAATGTGCTACATGACTGGTTATTGATTCAACATTTTTGGAACGATTATTTTGGAACCTGAATGATTCAATCACCGTTAGATTCATGGATACAAGTTTTGATAATTGATTCTTTCCGATTCAAATAATCAAAAAATATTGCAATCGATTCACGTTTGACTCTCACTCAACATTTACCAATGTGGATTTTTTTGGTCAAATCAATACAAAATGGAAACACATATATATGATCATTAAAACATTGTTACAGCAATAATAATTCAGTATACATGAATGTAGCCACTGGGACTGCATTGTATTTGCACAATTTACCATGTGCACTTGAATCGTTATTTTTTTTTATTCAATCAGTATCGATTCCACGCGGCTTTTGATTCAATCGCGATTCATGAATCAAAAGATCTCGTGGTGAATCGATTATTTTGTGTATTCAAGGAATTTTGATTGAACTATTCCAATCGATTCAATCCAGAGTCGAATCAATAACCAGTCTGAATTGAGTCTGGATGGAGGCATACCTTGAGAAGCAGGCTCATTGGCCGGCCCTCGGATGCTTTCAAGTGGTTTTATGCCCCATCCGTACTGTTTTCCTGCCATCAGTTTTTTTTATTTATTCTATAATCGGGGAGAATGACCTCGCCAGTAGTCAGACTCGAACCCGGAACCCATGGATTCCGAGCCCAGCGTTCTACCAAGTACCAACTAAGCCACCTAGCTAGGCGTTACATAATATATAACAGCAGAAAGCGGAACCGATCCATCAGTTCGCAGTGCTACTGCGGCGACTGGATCATTCTTGTGTAGGTCTCGACTCTTCAATCATACCGTTTCACCACGTTTGTTTATATTGTATAAGCTCCAGGTCGAATTCCGAGAAGAGCAGCTTGTTCGCGTCGAGGAGAAACATGTCCTTTTATAATAAACGGTAGATTTACTTCATTATCCTAGTTTAGCGCGAACTAAATGCGTTCATGTCTTTCCAGGTTACCATTTAGTTTATTTTAAGCCGCGCAAGAGACGCAAGCGAGACTATGTTGAAGCAAGACACAATGCGTGCAGCGAAATGTAAAGTTGCGACTGATTGCAACTCGCATACTCTCTTCGCGTTGTAAGTGGGCGTCAGAAGTCACGCTAGCCAATCCCTCCTACGTTGTCTACCTATCACTTCTTCCGAGAAACACCTCCCGCATCAAAACGCCACCCAAAAGTGATGTCCTTTTATTACCAGCCATTCCATGAACTCGGTAAAACCACGTAACAGCCCTGCAGGCGTCAGCCAGGCCGTATGAATGTGAGAAAAGAGGAGCCAAAACACCGCGTCTGCCACACCGCCCCCGTCGCGCGGCACGGGAGCACGAACGCGATCAGCTCATAGCGTGTTCGACAACATAAATACCGTGGAAATGTCGGAAGGCGTAGAGACGCCCGCGCGGCGCAGGAGAAAACTATGCGACACGTACGCTGCTCAGCTCATCCGCAGCTTCGCTCACTTTCATTCACATACATACGCAGGAACACAAACTTGACACTCACACCCTACACACGCACGCGCGCGCACATTCACACATTTGTCCGCAATTTATCAGCGCCGTTTTACTGACGCACCGCATCCGAATGTCAAAACATCGCCATATTAGGGCAGGGGCTGGAGCCAGCCCGAATTTCTCGCTCAGACAGGAACTAGCTCACTCCACTGCAGACAAGACATCGCCGTAGCCACGTTGGCGGCTCTCAATCGTTCGTTCAGTGAGTTCAACACATGCCCCTCCCTCCCATAAAGTCCCAGTTGCTGACTGCAAGACGCTGCAATAGCCGGACAGACGACCAGAAAAGTCCACTTCACTCCAGGGGGTGTATTTTGTTCGGACGAGTCCATTCCAGTCCAGGGGGAGGACATGGTTTGGACGAGTCCACTTCAGTCCAGAGGGGCGGACATGGCGCGCGCCTGCGCTCGCACGCGCTTCTCGTATTCGAGACGGTTTTGACTGCAAAGACGACACATCGTTAGTGAGAGGAATTAAACAACCGTAACAAGGGCTGAAAACACAAGCTAGTGTGATGTGAGTGTGAACAATAAAAACTACAATCGCGCTAAACAAACCCTACCAGTAAACGATCAAAGGAAACACGAAAAGCTAGACTTCCCGACAATAAACAATCGAAATTCAATCACTGTCTGTAAACAAGGTTGATAGCTACCACACCAGCAAATAGTAAATCCCGGGACTGTTGAGGGAAAACTGCGACGATGCAGTTACAATAACTCCACACAACAATCGACCACGATCAGTTCAAGATGTCCAAAAATAAAACAGGACGTTCCAGCCCCATCAAAAGACCGGCAAAAAAAAAATAGTCCCTGCCACGAGGATCGTACCACTATTAACAATGCATTCGTGGATCCAAATAAAGCACCAAACAATAGATTCCCAACCATGCTTCACCACCCACTGTCAACACACGCCCCCCCCCTCTCCTACAGACGCGTCGCCTGTGCCCTCACCAGTAGATGGTGTAGGCCTCGGCCTGTGCGGGATCCTTGATGTTGGGGTCGTTCAGCAGGTCCTGGATGCCGAGCAGGATCTGTTTGATGGTGATGGCCGGCCGCCAGTCCTTCTCCTCATCCAGCAGAGACAGGCACACCGTGCCTGAACAGAGGGAGACAATCAGACACTCCCAGGCAGCATACTCAGTCCTTCTCCTCATCCAGCAGAGACAGGCACACCGTGCCTGAACAGAGGGAGACAATCAGAGACACTCTCAGGCAGCATACTCAGTCCTTCTCCTCATCCGGCAGAGACAGGCACACCGTTCCTGAACAGAGGGAGACAATCAGACACTCCCAGGCAGCATACTTCTCCAGAGGGCGACACCACCCTCCAGAGAGCGACGTCACGCTCCAGAGAGCGGCACCACGCTCCAGAGAGCGACACCACGCTCCAGAGAGCGGCACCCAGAGAGCGGCACCACGCTCCAGAGGGCGGCACCACGCTCCAGAGAGCGACGTCACGCTCCAGAGAGCGACACCACGCTCCAGAGGGCGGCACCACGCTCCAGAGAGCGACGTCACGCTCCAGAGAGCGGCACCACGCTCCAGAGAGCGGCACCACGCTCCAGAGAGCAGCACCACGCTCCAGAGAGCGGCACCACGCTCCAGAGAGCGACGTCACGCTCCAGAGGGCGGCACCACGCTCCAGAAAGCGGCACCACGCTCCAGATAGCGACACCACGCTCCAGAGAGCGGCACCACGCTCCAGAGAGCGGCACCACGCTCCAGAGAGCGGCACCACGCTCCAGAGAGCGGCACCACGCTCCAGAGGGCGGCACCACGCTCCAGAGAGCGGCACCACGCTCCAGAGAGCGATACCACGCTCCAGAGAGCGGCACCACGCTCCAGAGAGCGACGTCACGCTCCAGAGGGCGGCACCACGCTCCAGAGAGCGGCACCACGCTCCAGAGAGCGGCACCACGCTCCAGAGAGCGACGTCACGCTCCAGAGAGTGGCACCACACTCCAGAGAGTGGCGCCACGCTCCAGAGAGTGGCGCCACGCTCCAGAGAGTGGCGCCACGCTCCAGAGAGTGGCGCCACGCTCCAGAGAGTGGCGCCACGCTCCAGAGAGTGGCGCCACGCTCCAGAGAGCGGCACCACCCTCCGGAGCGGCACGTGAAGCTATCTTTAGCACTTAATATGAATGCATTACTAACGTCAACCATCTGAAAACAATGCAAACTTCAGCCATCATAAAACCTGGAATGCGCCTGGAAACTGAAAAGCTTATGATCCCGGGCAGCTCACCGGACGGATAGACGTTCGGGTGGAACAGCGGCGGGTCGAACTTGCACTTGGGCGGCGAGGTCGGGTAGTCGTCCTTGAATATCATCTTCAGCTTGTAGTAGCCGCCCTCCCAGGCCGTCTGTTGAGCAGCGGAAGAGCGGCATCGGAGTCGTCGTTATCATCATAATTTGTATTGCCATTAGCATATCTATTTCCATTACATCTAGAGTAGAATGTGATACCGGTTCGATAAAATAGAACGATTAGGAAAGGGCACAGTGTGACAGGGCGCAGTATAGCACTACACACATCATGTGTCACATCATGGTCACATCATGGTCACATCATGTGTCACATCATGGTCACAGCAAATCAACAAAAACAAAATGCCAAAAAATCGCTGGTTCCACATCACTCCACACACTTTTGACAAGACATTACAAACTAACGTTATCCTCTCACGAAATAGCAGCTTATGTCCCAACTCCCACGTGCATACTGATTGTGGCGCCAATTACAGTGACCAAGGATTGAGACCAGCATTGCGATCTTGGGCATTTTTCCACTCTTGTTCTCTCAATGTGTCGGTATCTAAGCATGGGTTTGAAGGGATAGTCAGCAATAAAGGCCTGCTAACTCCTTTTAGAAAGTGTAAGAGGTTGAAATTATACATTGGAACACTTGCATCAGAGTAGAAAACTTACACACCTATAGCTTATAAATCAGGAGTGGAAAATAAGGAGTGGAAAACCACCCCCAAACACCCTAAACAGACACCCACAAACTGCCAATCCTGGGACACTGGCACCAAATCATGCCCGAACGCCGGACCGATGCGCTCCCGGGGGCGGGGGGGGGGGGGGGGGCGGATGGGTGACTTACGCTCTTTTTGCCGGGGATGGCACACTCCCACAGCATCAGGTTGAGCGTGCCGTCTGGGTTCTTAGCCGGCCGAGCCACGAATCCCTGCAGACAAACGACGGTCAGATAGAGCGCGTCGGACGTGCCACGTCCAAACATAATAACACGGCAGCGAACATGGCGACAAGAAAGTGAGCTACAATCCTTGGAGCTGAATTTCTTCTTGCTAAGTTCGCTGTGGATGATGATGCTATTAGGACTTAGAGCGCGAGCACGGCAGAGTTATATTGCGCCCAGACTGACGATCGGGCTGACAGAATATATCCGCTAGCGAACAGTGACGAAAATGCAGGCCTCTGTCTAGTTTTGAAGTTCAAACGTCGACAAACTCGATAAAAAATCAAGCGATAAGTTCAAAGAAAGAATGTCGATTTTGCTGGCATATAACCGCTCAGAAATATTGAGTTGTAACATTTCAGATTGTAACAAAGAAGAGAATACAGAAGTGCCTACCAAACATGTTGAACAAAGTTTAGATTAGAGTACCCAAACCCAATACTTACAAAGGGATGGTCCTTGCGCCAGGCCTTCCTCTCCTCTGACAGCCGAGAGGAGGCGATGCCAGACATGTTCAAGCTGCTGAAGTTGCTGAAGTTGCAGGCAGTTACTGAGAACGACTCAGGCACTGCAAAATAGGAGTATTGAACTTCAGGTACTTTGAATACATGCTAGCACCAGAATGTAACAAGACAAACAACGTCATTTGTCTCAATCACTTTAATCACATCACTTGCTCAGCATTTGTATTACAAGCTTACATGTGTTAAAGGCAAAAACGTGGCAGCAATGCTTGTTTCTTATTTTTATCTCATAAAGATCATATATCATAAAGATATCTCATAATGCATTATATCATTGCACGCAAAAAAAAAAATTGGTACAGGAAGTTTTGTGTTTTGCAAAGGAAAGTTTGGTGAAATGTCGCACTAGCATGCCCTCCGTCCGTCTACTTTCCCACGGTAATAAAACCCGAAAACAGATCTCCGTCGCTCGAACTGAATTCCCAACAAGGAACAACTCAACAACGAGGTCCTCGTCTCAAAGTTTCCCGCAACCTTTTCGCCGCCTAATCCACCAAGCTCGCGTTGCCAAAGTTGTCAGAAAAGTTATCGTCTTCCCATCGGAAAAGCATACCAAAGCGAGTTGCTCTCTCGGCCCAATGCTGCTGTGAGTGCATGCCATGGTCAGAGATTAGTGCTACCTTCTGTGATCCCCGCCACAAGCAGCCAGTCAACTGCACAGCCAGCGCACTTATATGCACTGCCAACCACAGGAACTAGAATAAGCAATCATTGATTTGGGGATGGGCGCCCGTGCACCGGCGCGGCGTGAGGCTAGTCAAGGGGCGGCCCGCCAGGTGGCTGCAGTCATAGGTGTACACAAGGGGGGGGGGGGGGGGGGGGGGCAAACGGGGCAATTGCCCCCCCCCCCCGAAGGTCTGCACGTGCCCCCTTTGGTCGAAAAAATGAATGATTTTTGATTTTTAGAGAAAAATAGTGAAAATATGCCCTTTTAAAAATATAGTGGGCCAAATCCGTTCGAGTTTTTTTGTGGGGGTACTTTATGCCCCCCTGAGCAAAAATGTCCCCCTCCTGGAGTAAATCCTGGGTACGCTACTGGCTGCAGTGATGTTACATGTGCATGCACTGCTCTCCATTCCACACATACAATATTATTATTCTCTCCATATTAATGTCCAATCCAATGCAGATAAGCCCTCATCCAAAGATGCAGCCATGTGTAAAAGCAATGTTGTTATGGTCTTCAACTCTTCAGTTGTAAGTCACACACAGTGGTGAGGACTGAGTAACGCTTAGGCTGGGAGCCGGGCAAATGGAAGAACATTTGTAAATGCATGATACAATTTATTTTAAAAAAACTGCAGAGAAATGGTTCCCATTCCAATTACATGACTAAATACCCCACCTCCAGTGGTTGACAGAATGGAGATATTTGGGGGCACAGGAGCAATTTAACACAGGCTAGGTGCAAAGAAACACTCCTGTTAGCGATCCGTGCCAGCAACAACAAAAATCACTGAAGGCCACACCAGTGTCAGCAAAGTGGTTCCACAATCTAAGTTCGACGAACAAATTTGTTAATGCTTATACCAGTAATTGTTGCGTAATTTTTGATACGCGTTTCTACACAGCCTATTTTCATATATGCCAATATATGCATATATTATGATGTGGAAAGTTGATGAATCGTCAGTCGTATTTCCTGTACAGATATGGTCTTGGCGTCAGCCAGGGACCGAGACTCCCGGGTCATATGTTAAAAGGTACCTTGTATCGTTGTGTATGGGAAACTAGGCTCAAGTCTCAGTTTAAAGTACTGCCGTTTTTGCATAACGTTTTTTAGCGTCCCAGGGCCCGATGACGATGGTATCGGTGGCCGGGTTGTAGCCTGAATACGCAAACACTTCTTTGGGAGGTTTTACAAAGTTTTTGGTTTAATTTTGGAAAATATCAGTTTTCTTCCCTGAATCACTGCAGAAATTTCGGATGTTGGGAATTTGGAGGTTCCGCCTTATTATTTTTTTCTTCAATTTGTGTCGCATCACTGTAAAGTTCCGGCCATTGCTCGGAAAGTCAAGTCTCAGTCTATTTTTTATGCTCGCCAACCATTTGCACCCGCAGACTAAAACAATCATTCTTTACGTTTACAGTCAACGTTTTCATCGAACAAAACTTCCACGTTCAGCAAAAAAATGGAGCAACGGACCACTTTTCTGACACTGAGCCACACTCCTGCTCTCCTGAGCCACACTCCTGCTCTCCTGAGCCACACTCCTGCTCTCCTGAGGCACACTCCTTCTCTCCTGAGCCACACTCCTGCTCTCCTGAGCCACACTCCTGCTCTCCTGAGCCACACTCCTGCTCTCCTGAGCCACACTCCTGCTCTCCTGAGCCACACTCCTGCTCTCCTGAGCCACACTCCTGCTCTCCTGAGCCACACTCCTGCTCTCCTGAGCCACACTCCTGCCCTCCTAATCCTGAACCATCGCAGCAGTCACGAGCTGGCCTTGGAATTTTGGCCATTTTCTGGACTTTTTGGGTCCAAAGAATTTTGCTCTCTTCATTTTTTTTTCTGGGAATTTGCTCTCTTTTCACCTGATCCTACCAACATTGTAGTGAAAATAACATTTCATTGTCCTCATAAGGACTTAATATCTATTACAAATCAGGATTTGTTTACTTTCCAAGTAAAATATTGTTTTCAAACAATGGAAATCTTACTTTTCCTAACAAGAAAATGTTGCTCTCCGAGTCTCCAACTATGGAGTTTTACTCTCTGGGACCAGATCATGAAACGAAAAATCCAACACAGCTGACTCTTGCCCTGAAATGGCCAATACAGCCAGCGATGAGAGCTGACAATTGACAACATAGCATATAGTGCAGCCACACAACCTACCCAACTGGACATTGCGCTCCGTGACGGCGGATCTTCCACACAGCTCAACTTAGGACTCTCGGCCAATCAGAGGCCGAGTTTGTCCTAAGTTGCAGTCCCGACCCGTCCTGACCGACAGCCAATCAGCGTGCCGCATTGTCCTGAGTTGCGAATGCATCAAGCCCGTACCCAGAAACGCATTGCGCAAACGCATTGCGCAGAGGCAAGGCCAGAAATCATTGCTCAAGCCCGTACCCAGAAACGCATTGCGCAGAGGAAAGGCCAGAAATCATTGCTATTTTATTTTGTTTATTCATTTTATGTATTTGAACCGCGGAAAAATCGCGAAGGGATTCATATATGGCGCATCTCATTCAAATATGGTAGAATCGGGCCTGTTCCTGTGGCGCCGTTAACTTCCTCCAAGTTGCTCCAGCTTGTAACTGTCCTATGTTATTATACAAACAGTTGTAAGTTGAAGAGGAGGTTAGAGGCGCCACTTGAACAGGCCCATATGATAGCCCATTGTTGACATTCAAATATTCGTTGTTGCAATTGTAATTGTTGCTCCTCGAGATATCCTAGAATGGTTTATGCTCTTGTTGAAAGGCCAGTCCTGGCATTTCCAAGGTGGAACAAACCTTTCTGGGTTTAGGTGGACGCAAGTAGCGTAAGTGTCAGAGGTATTCTATCACAGGAAACAACTGCTTGGACGTCTCTTGAAACCAGCTATGAGTCACTTTGCAAAGCTCTTGTTGAAAGGCCAGTCCTGGCGTTTCGAAGGTGGAACAAACCTTTCTGGGTTGAGGTGGACGCAAACAGCATGAGTGTCAGAGGTATTCTATCACAGGAAACAACTGCTTGGACTTCCGTGCATGTAGCTTTGTTGCTTCTTATGCAACATTCCTTATGCTCCCAAGTCCCAGCAGCACACCACAGGACATGCAGATGTGCAGACATGAGCAGTAGCATGAGCAGCTACAAACACCAGCATGTGCATGGAGCCCACATGTGGAATGATTTTGTTTTGTTAGTCTGAATGTTTTTGGATGGATGGATTTCCGAGGTCAGGCCCAGCGCTAAGCATAGCTTGTTGTGCAGGTCCTGACCCCACCACCCGATCAAGCAATTCCTGGTGTCTGCAGAATTTGGAAGAGAAAATTTATGTGCCTGACATACCTGGACACGGTCCGCCCTGCCCTCTGACGTCACCTGACCTTGAGTGCGGCCGCTGCCACCGGCCCACAGGCCATTCCCAGTTGGGCAAATAGCAAGCGCTGAAGCGACCCGAGCCCGGGCTGCCACTACCGGGTGAGGTCAGAAGTCCAGCACTCTCCCAACTGAGCTACAGGGGCGAACATTAATAATTAACATTACATTACAGATAACCATGACACTGTGATGTAATTGACTAGAGCTTATGAATGACTTCAGCTTTGGTTTATTGTGGCCCAGTCACAAGTGTTGCAACATTGGCATGGCACCATGGCTGGAAAAGTGCTGGCCATTGCCATCAACAGGAAGATGCTGTCAGCCTTGGCCTCCATCACCCCGATGATGCAGCTAGACTCAAGAGTCTATGGCCTCATAGCCCCATTGTTTACATTACAATATTCAGTATTGTTGCTCCTCTGGATGGGTGCTGTTATTCTATAATTCAGATATATTATTAATTAATAACACTGATAATAATTGAATGTACCACCTTTGTTTCCTTATTCCTTAAGTGTACCAAAGTATACCTATGCAGGTAGGTATGCTAGGCCAAGGTGGGCTTTCACTGCTGCTGGTCACCTTGACCTTGGCACCTTGAGGCACTCTAAAGCCCTAATCATCATCATGACCTTGGCACCATCTAGGTTTATAATAATATTGGGGATTATGAGACTAGTGCAGGAATGTCATATCACTGTAGGCGCCAGTATATTG
>JAXIVJ010000119.1:57500-80000 GCA_036785665.1 Chirona hameri | reverse complement strand
CGCGGCGCAATCAGCGCGCTGGGGCCGGGCGCGCCGCCGGACTCGCCGTTCGGTCTGCCGCGGTGCAGCAGTCTGGCGCGGCTGGAGGGCCCCGGAAGCGCGGCTGGACACGACCCTCTCGCCGGTGCGGCCGGCCGCTGGACCCACCGCCACCAGAGGACACCACCGCGCTGCTTTCGGGAGTCGTGGCCGCACTGCGCGAGACGCTTGCGACACGATCGTCATGGAGCACTCCTCGGGTGCCGTGTACAGGTTCCGATGGTCGGCGCCAGTGAATTCCAGTGCGGTGGGCGCCTGTCTGCGCGCGGCGCGCTCCGTGCTGCCGCGCGAGCTGACGGTGCGCTGGCGGCAAGCGGTCAACCTTCGCGCGGCTCTGTGCGCTGGCGGCCGGGGAGCCTGGTGATTTCTCCCTGCCCTGGGGTGAGCTCTGGGGAGCGAGACCGAGTGGATGCGCGTACCAAACACGCTCTACTTGCTGGACAAGGTGCGGTCGAACCTGCTGTAGCTGCGTGCCGTCAACCGCGCGATGGTGCTCTGGGCCGAGGCCTGGCCCTCTCGGGAGTGGGTGTAGGCGCTGGTGCCGGCTTTGGTGCGGCCCGGCCTCGACTACAGCTCGCCTCGGCTGCCTGCTAGCTGTGCCTACTGGCTACATGGCGGCACGTTATTACACACTCAGCTCCGGCGTGGTGCCGACGACCTTCATGTATGTCGCCATGAACCGCGTAGGGAACCTCACTGGCAGCTTCCACGCCTTCCGGAGTCTGTCGTTTCTGTTTGGCGTCGCGCTCTACCTACTGTAATAGGTGTGAAATGAGTGACACATTCGGGGCTGATGTTCACGCGAATACATTAATCCAACCGTATGACTGCACTAACTTGTCGAGAAAAGTTGGCCGTTAGCAATCTTCGGCTGTAGATTTTATGTGCGTCTTGAATAATTGACTTCATTGTACCTGTCAGGCTTACCTAGCACATATCAGTCTCAGCAGGCAAGCAACTAGAAGACACGGGAAGGGGGCGGCTGTTGGCGTCGTCATTTCCGATCCAGAAGGGTTCCGCCGGCACTGATGACTCGAGGGGCGCCACATGCACTCAATAACTCAAAAGGGGTGCCTTCGGCTTCCAGCCTTCGGGGACTATCGTGACGGGGGAGGGGGATACGTGCTCCCTTAGCCCGCCCCCTGGTTGTGCCTAGGGACTCGTCTAAATAAATTTGAGGGGGGGGGGGGGGGGCAGTGGGGTGCTCACGGGGGAGGGGGTCGCGTTATGCCGGATCCCCATTGCCCAGAGTTGCATTGAATGTTGCTTTGACTGGCGGAAAGGGAGGGGGCTGGGGCCGGGACTGGGTGTTTACCTCCCCCGCCCAGTTAACATGTTAGACGAGTCCCTGGTTGCGCCGCTGAGTTTCAGACCGCCTTAGATGCAAATAATCAACAAATAATACGACGCACATTGAAGGTCCTATTGTGATACCAGTGATACCACCTCCAGAACCGCTCTATCCGAACGCGGGCGATTTGTTGGATGTGATTTAGATCGTCTGGTGAAAAATATAAGGCGGGAAAAGCTACCGCTTGGTGATGATTCCACCTGCAAAGTCATTTAGTACCTAAATAATAATTGTTAAACACATCTGCAAAATCTCCATTTAAAGCTATGTGAGTATCAGCTGACTGCGATTCCTTGGGCCAAACCGCGTTATTTTCAATGTAAACTAGCGATCAGTGAAGACACCAAAATAATGGCTATGTGGCTGTCTATGTCTTAATGGCTATGAGCGAATCTTAGGCAGACCCGATCGGACTTCATGACTACGAGCGAATCTTAGGCCAATCCGATCGGGCTTAAAGGGAATAGGTCACCTTGAAAGTTGTCTTGAAGTTCAACCATTAGGTGCATCTTGAGCTCAAAACTATGAATATGACTTTGGTTTGGACAACTGATGGATATATGTGGAGAAAGAAGTAAGTTTCTCTTTCTATTTCACGAGAAATCGTACGATAGCAGTTGGCGTTCTGGCTCCGCCCCGCTCCGCCTGACGCCAAGTACAGTCTCTGACAAGGGGCCGCCGCGCCGCCCGGGCGGCCGAGCGGATATTAACGAGGCGTCGTGACCAGAGACTACGTGCCAGAGAGTGTACCTGCCTCTGGCGGCGCGGCGGCGAGCGTTCATTCCCCGATCGTGGCCCGGAACAGCGGGATTGAAATCGGGCCCACTAGTCCTGTGTCGAAATTACTTAACGTAGAGATGTAATTATTTCACCACAAACCATTTTTAGATCTGCTCTACAAATCTGCTATCTCAGTCCCAAACCCCATGTTAAAGGGAGTGTGCCTACTCACATCGCTTAGTTGGGGTTATTGACACTGGTCGATAGAACACAATTTTCTGAATTGAACCATTACTTCATTTCTCCAGATTCACCCTAGTTGCTGAGATATTCAAAGACTCCAGGAATTTGCTTGGGAGCAAAAAGTTATCGGGTAGACTCCAGATGGCTTCCCACTACTAAAAGCACTGCAACTATCGATTACACTGCTAGCATATCGTTATCACCGGCCAATAGCAATTCGAACAAACAGCTCGTGCGCGCTGATAGCAGCTGCCGAACAACAGAGCCTGGGCGGCCATCATGCTTGCATGCATCATGCTTGTCTTAAGTGCGTCGTTCACGTAACAATTTGTTACCTCTGATTACCTTCACCGTAGTGGGAATCGTTTTTTCGATATCGAAACGAAAAATAATCGAAAACAATATAAGTGAAAATTCAACTAAAGGGGCTCCAGATGTGAATTTCATCGTATCCAACAATAGCTACTTATCGTAGGAAAAATAATTTTGACAGTTCAAAACAGTAGGCACACTCCCTTTAAAGGTAAACTATTCCCTTTAATGGCTACGAGTGAATCGTAGGCCGACCCGATCGGACTACGAGCGGTTGGCAGACCCGATCGGAATTAAAGGAAATAAATAGTTCACCTTCGGAATTTTTTTCAGAACACGATTGTATTATATTTTTTAATAGTTTCTTTTTTTCTTTTCAAAAATGGTCCTACATCGCGCCAATTCAGGACGAAAGGTCGTAAATTATTAATGTTATGGTGTGCGTTATTGGTCTGCGCATGCTCCCTGCAGTGCTGGCACTCTCAGACGGTACGGTATATCATATATGCGCCGCATTCCTTCGCCAAAAAGTCAAATATCTTCGGCTGGAGAGTCTTTTCAGCCAAGAAAAGTTGCAGATAAGGATTTCTCCACACAGGCTACAAAACTGCTATTTCAGTTCAAAATCCCATGTTGAAGGTGAACAATTTCCTTTAATGACTACGAGTAGTAGGCCGACCCGATCGGACTTAATGGCGGCGTTAGGTTAGGTTAGGTTAGTTTAGGGTCAAATCGCTGTTAAGACCATTAACAAGGGACTTATTTCGGGGTCTTCACTGATCGCAAGTTTACATTGCAATGTACGCAGCCCAACCACACCGGAGTGATCCGCTTCGGCGGTCGTGATGTCCAAAACAAAAATAATGTATATGCATTGTTTTTCAAATCCATTATGCAATAACCATAGCCATAGCCATCACATTATGACAAAAACAAAATAGCTGAGGAAGTCACGTGACTAAAATCCTTACATCCCTACCTACATTAAATATACCTTGATAAACATTTCAAGAGCCTACATCACGCACAACTTAGGACAGTATGCGATTTTGATTACAGCCATTCTAACTTAGGACAATCTGGCCTTCCCATTGGTCGTAATGCAAAAGCATTGGAGAATTTAAGGTATGTGACTACTAAATACAAAAACGTATGACTTAGCTAAAAGAAAATACAAAACATGTTTTTGTCAATTTGTGGTCATTTTATGACATTTTTTTCCTTCTTATTATTGTAAATATATTTGTGGCTCTTTTAAAGCGTGGAAAACAATATTCAAAGCAGGATACCAGAGCCCAAAAGGCGGTATGAAATCACAATGAATCTGGTACCGGAGGGATCCGCTTCGGCGGTTGTGATGTCCAAAACAAAAATAATGTATATGCATTGTTTTTAAAATCCATTATGCAATAGCCATAGCCATAGCCATCACATTATGACAAAAACAAAATAACTGAGGAAGTCACGTGACTAAAATCCTAACATCCCTACCTCCATTAAATATACCTTGATAAACATTTCAAGAGCCTACGTCACGCACAACTTAGGACAGTATGCGATTTTGATTGGTCAGCCATTCTAACTTAGGACAATCCGGCCTTCCCATTGGTCGTAATGCAAAAGCATTGGAGAATTTAAGGTATATGACTACTAAATACAAAAACGTATGACTTAGCTAAAACAAAAATACAAAACATGTTTTTGTCAATTTGGGGTCATTTTATGACGTTTTTTTTCTTCTTATTATTGTAAATATATTTGTGGCTCCTTTAAAGTGTGGAAAACAATATTCAAAGCAGGATACCAGAGCCCAAAAGGCGGTATGAAATCACAATGAATCTGGTAGCCCACAGGTGGCTTGGCATAATACAAAAATGTGTCAATATGCCTTCATTGTATTATTATTCTCACAAATAGATGCAACGATTTATGCATTGTTGCACCCCCAGTAAGCCCAGTTACGAATGCCTCTGCATCGCGCATGCACACCTCCTTCCCTCTTTTTCCCCCCTGGCAGGAGAAGATTAGCCCCCAGCTTTTGCGCATGGTTGGTGCAGATGTGCTGCAGAGGGGGTGAGGAAACTACAGCCGCATAGGACACCAGAGTGAACTGCAGGACCCCATGTTTCCTAAAATTCCACTTTTGCTTGGGTGTCAGAGTGGAAAATTTGAGAGAAAAAAACATGAGTGGAAAATTATGTGCAAAATGGCACAATATTGATTTTTTTAATATGAAAAGCAGTAGTTTTTGTTGAAATCATGTATGTTTAGTCAATATTTTGTCAAAATCAATATCAATTCATAATTTTAAATTCAAAAATGTACTCCTAAAATGGGGAGTGGAAAATTATTCACATTTGGGTGTCATTTCCCCACCCAAATCAATACATTTTGGGACACTGGCAGGACCACATGGTCATTGTTCCCGAGTCTGGGGAGGTGCTCCAGATTTCTCACCATGCCCTCCTCATGAGTGAGAATAAAATCCAGCACATTGGGCGTCTCACCCAGTCTGAATCAAGTAGGGTGGCGGACATGTTGGAAGAAGAAACAGTCACAAATCATTTCAAGAAAAGAGTGAGCTGTGAGTGGCAGGCCAGGTTTAAGCAGGCCGGTACACACACCAGACAAAATAAAAATGCAAAGTTGCTGTGCTCACTAAGAAATGGAAATGAAATGAAAAAGTAAAACAAAGAATATCAGACAGGGGGCTTCAGGGAAGGCAGATAATTTGAATTAGTTAGATAGGAAGAATAGCATATAAGAGAAAGCAAAAGTGGTGACCGCTGAAAGCAGCACGTGACGAAACTACTTTTATCCCAAACGTTATTTCAATATATACAATAACAATCACTCAGGTGTTGTTTTAATTATTTGAGAAGCAGCAGGTCGCTTGGTTCCCCGGGGAACCGAGCGAGTCAATCGGCACCCGAGGCCCCTATCCCAGGATTTTGTGGCCCGGTTTCGGTAGAACTAAGTTGGTCTCGGAATTTCACAAATTTGTCATGTAATTCATCATGACAGATAATACAACTTCAGGGGAAATAATAGAATTAACACTTACACTCACCACGCACGTAACTGCGCAGACATCAAAGGACAACTTGGTTCAACAAGGGATGCGCCCTTTTTGCACTGTTCAGCTTGAGTTTTCTTGTGACGTAATTGATATTCAATAATCCAAAGCAGCCAATGAACGTCCTGAACTTTGATTAAATGACGTCACTTAAACAAAATAATTACATTTCATCGTATCAGCAAATGGCGCAACTGAGACAAACAATATCAACGCGCCGGGCGAAATCGTTCTCGAGCGCGTGTGGCGCGTGTGGTGTACGGGGTGTGAAGTGTGTGTATGAGTTCTGCGATATGAAAAATAATTGAACGTTTATATTTCAATGTAAAGTGTAATTCATTTTATCCCACCTCAGGTTCAATAAAAGTCAACAGGGCACTCCGATAGCCATGTAAGTTTTAGTTGCACTTACAATGTGTATGCTTGGCGAGATTGAAATCGCTCTTCGGGCGCGTCAGCGTATTGTTTCATGTGAATGTGAATTTTGCAAACATGTGAAAATGCCTCAGGTAAACTATTGTAAGTCTGGGCATGATTTAGCACCAGACGGTGCATGGTGGCGGTGGCGGTGGCGTGTCGTATGCACCCTAAAACACTGATTACACCATCGCCAACTGCCATTGGTAACGGTGGTAACTGGTAACTGGTAACGGTGAGGCTGGCGTCACCGTCGCGGCCGGGCAATACAATCAAGGTTCAAGGTTACTATCACCGTTGTTGGTCTCTAGTCATGGGGAAGCTTTATGACATCACCAGATTCTGTCTACAAGCGAATCTTAGGCCGACCCGATCAGACTTAATGGCTGAGCTGTAGGCTGACCCAATCAGACTTAATGGCTACAAGCTGTAGGCCGAAACAATCGGACTTAATAGCGGGGTTAGGTCAAATTAGGTTAGTTTCATTAATTCTGATCTGGTGACATAAAGCTTCCCCATGACTCCAGACCAACAATGGTGATAGTAACCTTGAACCTTGGTTGTATTGCTCGGCCGCAATGATGACACCAGCCCCACTGTTACCCCACCATCTCCCCATAAAAGCCAACAAGGCACTTTGGGACAGCTGCTAAGAGTTGTGACTTAAATTGTCACTTCCACTATTTGATCAGTTGGATGAAGCTCCTCATGAGAGTCACCATTTCCTAGTTGATTATCCTGCTGGGTTAACCTCATTCTTTGGTCAACCTTCTGGGTAGGTAGGGCAAGGGTAAGCAATCATAAGCCCAGACACATCCTAACCCCAGACTTTTCATGCTATTGACAATGTAGTTGTCAGTATCATCTACATTGCAGACAGCATGGAAAGTCTGGCATTAGGACATGTCCTGAGTTGCAGTTGTCTACCCTTCCTACGGATAACAATTGGGAAGGTTGTGTGTATTTGTTTGTTTATTTTTGGTATTTGTTATGGCTGGCGGCTAAGGTTCAATTTGTTAACATGTTCCAGTTATGTGGGAGCTGCTGGCTTCCAATATCTGTGCAAAGATTGTAGTTCCAACAATCCATGTACATTGGAGTCCCTTTTGCAGCAATGATATGCAATGGATTGGATCACTGGACTGTACAAGTGATTTGACACTATCCTCATAATTACAGCTGAGAAAAGCTTTTTCCTTTACATTTGCATTTTTGCATTATATTCCCTTTAGAACAGATTTCACAGCTCAGTCATTTCATAATGCAGTTTGCTGTAGCTTTTGCCAATTTGATGGCAATGGAGTAAAGTATAATTGTTGTCTATAACTTTTATCTGGACTCAGGTTCCCATAGACTGGGCAATGCACAGGTTTGGTAAGATTTGGTTAACCAAATGGACCATATTTGACATGGACCCGTCAAATATGGTCCCTGTTGTAAACCTAAGGGACCAAATCTGACCCGACACCTCTTTCAAGGACCTGTAATTCCTTACCTATACATGCTACGTGACTTTCGCCTCTGGGCATGTTATAAATAAAGGATGAATCTTAGTCAACCCTAGGTTTAAAGTAGTCAAACCTAGCTATAAAGTTGAAAAAAATGTTGTCAAACTTGAGGAAAAAGAGACTTTTGGGATAGATTTGGTCCATTTGGTTTACAAGTTTTCGTAAACCTAATGGACCAAATCTACCCTAAGTGATGTAATCGTTATTTATAGCGGAACTATATAAATTATCTTGAATATAACTAGCACATGTATTTAACTTCTTGTTAGGTATTCTTGTTGTCCAAAACTAACCTAGGGTTGATCTATATTTTTATTTTTATTAAAATTAATAAAAAATAATTAACATTTATTTTTGTTATTCGTTGATAAAACATGAAAAAACAGCAGCATTAGCTACCTAACTGAGTGTACGACTTACCATCTTAAATTAACATAGATTACACTTTAATAAAGGACACAAAATGTGTTTAGGTTTGGGTTACTATAACGTCATTTTAAACAAATATATAAAAATTTAAACTGCCTATTTGCAATTCTAAGCACGAGTACAATTCACTCTCTAAAATTAACCTAGGTTTGACAAATAGAAATGACCCTAGAGGTGTCCTAAATATTAAGGAATTTTAAAAAATCAATAAGGATAATATAAGTTAGTTTCAAAAATATGTGTTTCTTTTCCCAAAAGTCCGAAATCTCATTCATCTAAAACTGGCAACAGTTTGTTTCTATAAATTTTAGTTTTTTGAGTGAAAATCGAAAATCCAAAAAATCGAAAATTTTGAATTTGAACTTTAAGTTAAGCAATTAAAAATTTAAGTTCATCATTTAGAGTAGGTTAATCAATTGCCTATTCAAAACTGAAATCGGTTTGGTTGTATTCGTTTTGGTGTTTAAGTTATAGGCATTCCCGTCTACCATTGCATTATTTGCTGGACTTATAAAAAATTTCGAAGAAGATTTTTTTTTTCCTTATTTATTATATCAAAATTGCATTCGTTAACACTTAAACATAAAGAAAACGAAACCATTTAAAAATAACCAAAATAAAAAAGTCGAAAAAGAAGTATCACTTTTTACCAAAAAACGATTTCTTTCCAAAAGCGAGGATTCATTTTATACATTTCCATATTACTTAAGTACACACGAATATTAAAAAGGTAACAATTTCTGAAAATACTTAAAACTTCTGACGTCATTGATACAAAAATGAAAAAAATTGAAGAAAAAAAGTATATCAAGTGATAAAAGGTCGAAAAAAAAACGATTTAAGGGTCTACTTTTTTTGTAAAATAATGTCTTCATTCTTGTTCACCCTAACTGTTCAAAAATAAATATTTATTTTTTAACACCAGGTGGCAGCACTTAACGTTTTACTAAACAATTGAAACAAATTTTGTTAACACATTTTTTGAAGAAAAAAAAACAAAAAAGTACTTCATAGGAAATTGAATGGGCTATCAATTAACTTAAATAAACTTTTCGCTCAGACAAAACTTTCACCTAAAAAAAATGAAATCAAATATTTTCTTAATTTTTTTGCTTAAAGTTAAGTAATTTTGTTTAAAATTTAATTACTCCTTTGCAAGTCCTGGATTTTGTTCATCTAAAACTGGTAACTGTTTGGCTCTATACATTTTATTTTTTAAGTGACAAACATTCAAACTTAATTTGTTATTGTACTTAAAGTTAGGCAATAAAAAAATTAAGTACATCATATATCGTAGACTCAACTATTGGCTATCAAAAACTGAAACCGGTTTGGTTTTATTTCATTATATTTTTAAGTTATAGGTATTGCCATCTACCATTAAGTTGTGCTCACTTTAAACAAAATTATGCCTAAAGTTAAGTCTTTTTAGAATAATTTGTTTTTTTTATTTGATAGTCCTTTATCACATTCATCTAATACTTGTAACCGTTTGGGTCTATACATTTTATTTTTTAAGTGAAAAGTATTCAAACTTAATTTTTAATTGTACTTAAAGTTAAGCAATTAAAAAATTAAGTACATCATATAACGTAGGCCCAACTATTGGCTATCCAAAACCGAAATCGGTTTGGTTCTATATATTTTGGTTTTTAAGTTATAGGCATTTCCGTCTACCATAACATTGTTCCGAGGACTTAGGAGGACGAGAGCTATTTTTGTGGAGGAAAAAAGAAGAAGTTTTTTTCCTTGTTTTGTATTACAAAATTACCTTTGATTACCCCTAGCAATATAGAAAACCAAGCTACTTTTTCAAAATAAAATTTTCAAATTTTCAAAAAAAGGTTCTTTTTACGAAAAACAGATTTCTTTCAAAAAGCGAGTATTAAGAAAATATATATTCACATCCGTTATATCATGATAAACAAGATTCTGTTTACCATTTCTTTAAATACTCAATATTTCTCAAGTTATTGTCAAAAAACAGATGAAGTTGACATTCGAAAAATTTCGAATTTTTTTCTTCGAAAAAGAAAGATTAAAGGGTCTCGTTACTTGTAAAATGATGCCCCATTCATGCTGGTTCCAAATATAATTTTGTTTTTAAGATTCTTCAAATATTGAACAAAATATGAGCATAAACGTTGAAGAAAAACATGAAATTGGACGACAAATATATCAAAACGCGAAACTCATTAACTCAAAAAGTAAGACCGGAAGAGGCAAATAAAAACATAGATTCTTGTTCCGCTCGCCTAGTTCTACAACATCCATCTGTCAGAACTCAAAAAAACTTTTCCGAAAAAAAGTTATTGATATATATTTTTGGTGATGGATAACTTAAAAAATAAAACAACATATCTAGAGTACGAAAAGAAATTCAGCATGCTCATAGTGTTTCACATTTTAATCATATTTTTAATTTTGAAAAAATGCATAACTTTTTTTTTGGTGAAAATTCAAAATATACATCAATTTGATAATTAAGTACCCCATATCTTCAAAATCTCTATACCGATTTTTGATTTCTTTGTTTGTTAACATTTGGCGTAAGACAGTCTTTCTTATCCTTGAACACATTTTTCTAAAAAAAATGCATATTCAAAAACCTAAAATTTAAAAACATCATTTTTTACAATTTTTCACATTTTTAACTTCAAAAATATGGTTTTGATTAAAATTCAGAATTGCCAAAAGATGTGGTTCGTTACGCCGCACCTTTATTTGCTGTTTGATTATACAAAAGTTCCAAAACAAAAAAGTTATGTTCCAAAAACTTGTGCAAAAAAACATGTTTTTCTAAGTAGCCCAAAAGCTAAAAAAAAAATGTGAAGGATTTCCGCACCTTATATACAAAGCCCCATTAATGCTTAACACAAATATATGCTTTGTTTAAATATTCGATCAATAATAAGCAAATTGCGAGCAGAACAAGCAAATTGCGAGCGAGCAGAACTAAAATAAAAAATAAAAACATCAAAACGTAAAATGTGTGTAACTTTTTTAAAAGCTAGGTTTGATTAAAAAAACGTCAACGGATTCGTGTTCTACTCGACGAGAGCGATCGGAAACTGTTCTCCGAATGTAACAAATGTTGTTAGATTGGGCGTAATCGAAGAATCCTTTTTCGGGGGTCAGATTTGGTCCATTTGGTTTACTCGAGGTGTGTCAAATTTGGTCCCTTAGGTTTATTTTGAAACGGAAACTTTAATAACTTTTTAAGTTTTTAATGGATTTCAAAACTATTAGGTGCACTGGGCTTACAGTCAAATTCCCTTCCTTCTTTTTTGAAAACCAGAAAAGATATAGTTATAAATAAAGATGTTATACTTTTGTTCAAGTAGGAAAGTACAGTTGGGGTAAGATCATGGTACCTTCATGGACACTTACGATTAAGTCAACTATTTCTTAAACCTTACTTCTGATCTTATAACAAAAGTAAGCTCTCTTAATTTGGATCAACCCTAGCCCGAAACTTACTCTGTAGCTTTTTCAGGGATCAAACCTAGTTATTTTCTAGGGTAGACTGCGATATGTCCAAGAAAGTTCCTAACGGGTGTAATGCCCCGGCATTTTGGTCATAAAAGCTTAAATATAATTAATTTCGTTATTTTCCCAATTAGGAATCAACCAAAAAGTGTTCAGGCAAGGGGGCCCTGATTGGGTAAAATTTTGTACAATTAATATTTAAGGAATTACAGCCTTCCAAACAGGGGACTAAATTTGACATAAAACCTGTCAAATATGGTCCCCAAAAGGGTATATTTGGTCCATTTGGTTTAGTTAGGTCAATTGTACCTATTTTTAACTGGTATTAAGCCAACAAGTATTTAACTTGTTGGCTTAAAAATAGTACTTTAAGTATTGAGCATGTTTCTCACATGCAGCAGCATGCATTAAAGTTCTGTTGTGGGACAGGCAATGCTACCAGAATATAAGGACATTGCCAGAAGACTACTGTTTATGACAAACATCCATTTTGTTTTTGTTGTCTTATGTTCATGCTATTTTCATAACATGCAAAGCAAATGTATGCAAATACTTGCAGGAATTTGGTAAAATACTTGCAAAATACATGGCACATATTCCAAGTATTTTGCTGGTACAATACTTGCATAATGCATATAACTATGTTTATGTCATAGGTTTATAGGTGCAGCTGCTGTTGCACACTTGTATAGACTGCAGCTGTGTACACTCACAGACACTGTCTGAGGCAGACATCCACCTCATGAAAATCTGACTCGGACTCTGAATCTGAAGGTTTTGAGTAATGTGCTAAGTGAATTGGTATGCCAGCACAAAGTTAGCTCACTGATTGCTGTGCCAGGAATAAGGACTACATGGCCAATGGCCCATGCCCACTGGGTCCCAGTTTATTGTATAAGGTGTAGTCTTGCCACTACTATACCCAGAAATGGCTTAAGGGTTCCTGGTGTCGTATGCCTGAAGCGGCTGTGCTGTTATGAAACCTCCCATAACAAGCAACAACAACAAAACACTTCTAGATCAGGACCACCACCCAGGGCAAACAGTCCACCTTTTGACCACCCAATTGTTAAGCTGAACATTTCAATAACATGCTCGGGCTCTGGCTTTCGCGGCGCTGAGTGACGCGCTGTGCGCGTGCGATGTGCGCGTGCGTGTGTCCCTACAGGGCCCGTGACCGCAGCGACAGCAGCAGCTCGGGCTCCGGCTCTGACGACGATAAGAAGAAGAAGGCGGGTGATAAGAAGAAGGTGGCGGTTGATAAGAAGAAGGAGGCAGGTGATAAGAAGAAGGATCGCGAGCGCGGCCGGGACCGCGAGAGGAAGAAGAGGGCCAAGAGCGGCAGCCCGTCGTCGAGTGACAGCAGTCGCAGGTCAGTAACGCGGCGAACCACGGCAGTCGGTCGTCCAGTGACAGCAGTCGCAGGTCAGTAGCGCGGCGAACCACGGCAGTCGGTCGTCCAGTGACAGCAGTCGCAGGTCAGTAACGCGGCGAACCACGGCAGTCGGTCGTCCAGTGACAGCAGTCGCAGGTCAGTAGCGCGGCGAACCACGGCAGTCGGTCGTCCAGTGACAGCAGTCGCAGGTCAGTAACGCGGCGAACCACAGCCCTCCGCCGTGGTTTGGAACCACGGCTAAAACGACCCTCCCTTAAAGGGAGTGTGCCTACTGTTTTGAACTGTCAAAATAATTTTTCCTACAATAAGTAGCTATTGTTGTGATGGTTGGATACGATGAAATTAACATCTGGAGCCCCTTTAGTTGAATTTTCACTTGTATTGTTTTCGATTATTTTTCGTTTCGAGTTCGAAAAAACGATTCCCACTACGGTGAAGGTAATCAGAGGTAACAAATTGTTACGTGAACGACGCACCTAAGACAAGCATGATGCATGCAAGCATGATGGCCGCCCAGGCTCTGTTGTTCGGCAGCTGCTATCAGCGCGCACGAGCTGTTTGTTCGAATTGCTATTGGCCGGCGATAACGATATGCTAGCAGTGTAATCGATAGTTGCAGTGCTTTTAGTAGTGGGAAGCCATCTGGAGTCTACCCGATAACTTTTTGCTCCCAAGCAAATTCCTGGAGTCTTTGAATATCTCAGCAACTAGGGTGAATCTGGAGAAATGAAGTAATGGTTCAATTCAGAAAATTGTGTTCTATAGACCAGTGTCAATAACCCCAACTAAGCGATGTGAGTAGGCACACTCCCTTAAGGTTTGTCCGCTCCTGTCCCAAACACAAGTAGAGATATGGCCAGTGATGGCCTACGCTACGCTACGGAATTACGCTACGCTACGGAATTACGCTACGCTACGGAATTACGCTACGCTACGTTTGGTTTTTAGGCCAAAGCTACGCTACCGAGTTACGTTACGTTATATTTTGCTACGTTACCGATTGCGCTATTTTTCGTTAAACGTAGCTTAGAATATATCGTACTACGATACAAAAGATACCAGGAAAATCAACAGTATGTAACGGTGATTTTTCGTTCATCCTCATTTCTAACTTTCCTATCAACCAGCCGTCGTGTATTTTTTTCGTGACAGACATTCGTAACTCAGTCACAAAGCATCATCATTAGTGAAATGGGTGGTGCAAAGGTCATAGCTAACCTATATCCAGACACCTGTTATTGATTATTGCTGGTGTATGGTACCTAACCCGACATTGACTGGCGTAGACATTGTTCTAACGACCATTGGCAATAGCAATAGATCATAAACCAATAAAGCTATCAAACTCCCGAGTTTAACCAGCATTAACTTGTTCGCCTCTGTAGCTCAGACGGTAGAGCGCTGAGCTTTAGATGGTAGACCTCACTCAGTGTGGCAGGCCGGGTTCAAGTCACTTCGACACTCGCTATTTGTCCCTGACTAGGATGGCCTGCGGCTGGTGGCAGCGGTCGCACTCGTCGCACACGCAGAGGTCAGGTGACGTCAGAGGGCGGGGCAGACCTTGTCCTAAATGTCCAGGTATGTTTGTGTACGCAAAACTTTCGCTTCTAAATGATGCCAGTTACCAGTAATTGCGAGGTCTGATGGTTGAGTCAGGGCCTGTGCAACAAGCTCTGCTTAGCGCGAAACCTGACGTCGAAAAATAATTCACTCAAATTATTCGGACTGAATTTATAAAAAAAGTATTTCAAACTGATAAAAATTTCGATAACTTCTTGTATGGTACTGTAAATTCAGTGACGTCACAATCTACGAGTTAGATGAAAACTAAGTTAAACGTAAAATAAGCCGTAACAATATAGGCATACAAACTCAAAGAATACCACACCGCTCAAAAATAATACACCGCTTTTGCTGCAAAACATTTCTTGGATTTTCAAAACGTTTGTGACAAACAGTACCCGCGTTTCGACTGAGGAGCAAGATTTTCCCTCAGTCACCTTCGGCTGAGACGCCAGTCAACGGCGAGTTGAATCAATAATATATGGCGCCTTAATTTCAGGGAAACAGGGAAACGGTAATCTAACCACCGATCCATAAGACGTTAGAATTTAACAATAAGGTTACCCTCAGCTATATAAGATACAAATAAGATACCCATTACCATCAGCAACATATGCTCTGCAGGGCAGCGCCATGGATTTGTGTCGAAGGGGCAAACCGAAGGCAAGGGCTCCATTTGAAGGGACTTTCCGGCTATTTTCGTGGGGCCTCGTGAAAAATCTTCTCGCCCGCCTTCCTAGGGGCTTTCTCGGAATATTTTGTGGTTGTAGAAGCCTCTTCTGAAGCATCCCATGAACATCTTTCCCGGTTATTGTTGTAGGGGCCTATGTGGAGTCTATATCGGTTGTCTTCTTAGGGGAATTTTAGGAGCTTGTCTCGGCTGTCTTTTCGCGGCCTTCTTGGTGCTTGTGTCGGTCATCTCTTTAGGGGATATTTGGAGCTTGTGTGGATGGTTTGTAAGGTCTTCTTGGAGTTTGCCTCAAGTGTCATTTTAAGGGCCTCCTTGGAATTTGTCACGCTTATTTTTTTAGGTGCCTCCTCGAACATCTCCCGGTTGTTATTTCAAGGAGCGACTTGAAACTCATTTCAATTGTCTGTATTTAGGAACTGCTCAGTATTTATGTATATTTGCGAGGGGCCTCCCTTTGTTTTTATGGGGCCTCCCTAAGTCCGGGGGCACAATATGTGCCCGCCCCTGCTCCTCCCCCGCTGTGGCGCCGCCCCCTGATGTTATGCTACGAAATACCTCGCGTAGCAGTTACGTTGTTTGAATATTTGTGGGTAGTACGCTACGAAATACTTCAATTACGCTACGGAACGATTTATTGAGCTACGTGTTACCAAACACATGCCGTAGCGTAACGTAGGCCATCACTGGATACGGCCATCAAACGTGTGGACTTTTCCTAAATATTCGGTGGGCACATTTTGATTTTTTCTCTCCAAATTTCAACTTACCAGGGGCGGCTCCAGGCGTGGTTTTTAGGGGGGCATGTTTGGGTTTTCAGTGCGACTCGGCTTTCAAATGGGAATCAGTTTCCATTCTCTAACCGTTGTAGATACGAGCCTACGACGTTCACACCTTTCCTTACTGATTTTGGTAGACATGGTTTTTTTTATTGAGCATGGGCGCCTTCAGGGACGTATTTTGGGAGGCATTTTGGGTCACTGGTATTTCATCGAAATCTGAAAGATAAGAATGTTGAACTCATTGCACCTCCTTAGCTGTTCTTTGCACACCTTGTGTGATTTAAAAAAAAAATATGTTTGGGTTTCCCACAGGCGACTCCAGGAACGGGTTTTGGGTGGCAAGTGTATACACTATACACACATGGTGTTTATGGTGTTTAGGAACTCAAAGCGTTATTTCGCGGTGGACTATCTCGTGTAATATTATCTGCATGGATCACAATTGTATTTGGTGGCATAGGCGGTTCCAGGGGTGGGACGCAAGCGTATGACCCAATGTTACGGGTGGCTCAATGAAATTAGGGGAGAGTTGTGGAACCACGACGTGTAACTACATAGCAAAAGATATCAATTTGAAACATGGCGACCTGTTTTAGCAATGCCTTGCACACGTTTCGTATTTTTCTCTTCATTTTTTTGTTTGCCAAGGGACGGATTTTGGGGGCATGTGTTTGACTCCGTTCACACGCATTGTGTTTAGTGCCCCTGAACGTTATTTTGCAGTGGGGAATTGCATGCAATGTCATCTGCATGTATTACAATTGTATTTTGAGGCATAGGCGGTCCCCGGGATGAAATTACGGGGAATTGTAGACCCATGGCGTGACACTACATAGAAACATATATCAATGCACACGATCAGGGTAATACAAGACAAAGCTCAATTCCTCTCCCTTTCCCCTCCTGAGCACGCCACTGCACGAATAAACTGCCATAATTTACATTCTCAGGCATACACATATAATTATAAGCATCTAAAACAGAAATCAAAGAGGCAAAAACAAAGTAGTATGGTGATATCTTTAGATACCCCCTTTGGAATTGCCTGAGGACGCCATTGGGTTAATTTCTCCAAACTTTAAAAAGGAGTATATGTTGTAGCATACAATTAGGTGGCGAAATCCAACAACATGAGAAAAAAAATTGCGTTCAAACAACGTCCCAGGGCAACAATCTAAAAATGCATGTTTTCCCCCATTGTTTTTCTACCTGTATCCGCCCATGCCAAAAGTTTGCATATGTATGAATACAGCAATGTAGTTCATGCTCCAAGGCATCGAATGCCACTTTCCCAGAGAGAATCGCTCCAGCGGTTTCCGAGATTCGAAGGGGCCGAATACCCCCCCCCCCCCCCCCCCCGACAGATTCGTGTTTTTATCCCGACAGTAATAGGGTTAAGTTGGCACAGCATACACTCCTGAAAGTGATTCATCATCTGATTTGTAAGAGTCGCACCATATGGATGTTGCTCCTCTCCGCGGGTTATTTTCCCAGTCTACCACTGTGTTTGTCTTCAAAGTATCTCAGTTTCTCAGCCTGTTTGTCTCACCCAGTCTAACTCTTCATTCCTGGAACTCCTGGTCGAACTCGCCCTCCGCGCGCAGTCTAACTCCTCCGCTTGTGTAACTCTTCCTCCACGTCTCCCCAGCTCGTCGGCCAGCTCGTCCGGCTCCTCGTCCAGCAGCAGCAGTGCCAGCAGCCGCAGCAGCAGCAGCTCGAGCAGCAGCTCCGGTGGGCGGGGGCGGCGGAAGCCGACCGCCAGCCGCCCGGAGCGGCCGCCTGCTGGCCGTGACCGCGACCGCGACCGCGACCGGCGCTCGCGGTCCCGCAGCGCGCCCAAACGAAAGGCCCGCTCGCCGACGCCGAAGCCGCTGAAGATTCATGTGGGACATTTGACGAGGAATGTGACCAAGGTGAGCGTGGAGGTGGCGCCAGGGGCTGATGGTTGACGATGGCACGTTGAAGGCACTCGCGCACCTTAACCCTGGTGGTCGTGATCTGGAAATGGTCGAGGTGGTCGTCGCGCCTTACAACCCAACAGTGCAGAACCTGAACGTGTAACCGGTTACCCGCCGGTGGCTGGTTCAGGCCTTTTCCGATTTTTTATTTGATTGAGTGGTTTTGAAGTTTTTCACTTTTGCTTTCTAACGCTTCAACGTTTTTCACTGTCTAACAAAAACTTCCCATTGTCACGATGAATTACTGAGAAAGAGCTCTGCATTGTGTGCTGGTGGAAGAATGGCCCGCGAGTCACTGTCCGGTCGGAGCTTTATGATTAAACTAAGCAAGCTGTAAAAAAACTATCACCGGATCAGGTTAATGCTTCAGCTTGCAAATATGATTAATGCATTCTCGTCTGGCTAGATGGTATTTTCCCCTTTGTTTCAGATTTATTGATGTTGGAGTCTGTAGGCGCGAGCTTTATATTCACCTTAGCTCGTTACGTCTGCAACCACTGTTCGTGAATGAACGCCATGACTATAATTCAAACTAATGAAGTCATTCATCAGTACCACGAACGAAATATGAGCGCAACTTAACAGACTAATGCCCGTCAGCTCTGGATATTTTTTACATTGTTCCGGCGTCTCCGCCTGCTGTTGCTGGGCGCTGTCATAAGTCGGAGGCTCTTAAACTCCGCCCAGACCGGACTCTGTTAACATCCGTGTCCGCGTGCCTACCTTATAAGGCATCAGCCGAGTCCTTTGTGTTGCCATAGAAACGGCGGTCGTGAGAGACCTCACTATTGTCGAGCTACGCCTAGTTTTGAACGGGAGGCGCATGCAGGCTGTGCCTGAGGTGGGACACAAAGGGTGGGTGTCTTATGCTAAAGATGGTGTTTATTGCTCCTGTCTAGCCTTCGTGGCATAAGAAGAGGGATGAAATGGGTGTCTTTACATAACCTTGTAGCGGCGACGTCCTTAAATGAAGGTCTTAAATCAACAAGAGAATAAATAAGACGAATCGCGTTCGTTGGGTCCAAATGAACGGATAATCATGTTAAAAGCGCCCGGAAGCCCAAGTTACTTACCTACTTACTATTTTATAATCATAACTTGATTGATTCATGTTGTTAGCTATCAACGTCAGGCCAGCACACATAAGGCGATACAAAAAGCAAGCATCAAATCACAAAGGACTCACTGGCGTCCCCATTTGATAATGATTCGCTCGTCATGACACGACATGCCACGACATGACACGACATGACACGACACCTGGCGTGACATGGCACGACTGAGATTGATGTGTGGTGCTCTGTCGTGCACACCAGGGGTGACATGACGTGACATGACGTGACGCGACGTGACGTGTGCCATATCATCCAGCACGCGCTGAATATGTCGCAACCGCCGCCCCTCCAGCCGGCGACGTAGGAGCGTCACGAGAAGTGGGGGCTCGGGAAACTTTGATCTCGTTTTGAGAGAAGCACATTACCTCTGTGCGAAATTGCTTTGCAGATTAGAGCTCTTCTCGTCGTTGTCTATCTGATTTTCCTCATCTAACAAAATATAATATTTTAGCAAAAATGTTGGCCATAAGTGTGGTAATGACCTACCCCCCCCCCCCTCCCGCGGCAGAACTCATCTGGCTAAGTTCGTTGCTTGTTAATGTGTTCCGGCGAGACGGCGGCAGGGTCGTCTGGTGGGAACGGCGACCGTCTGTCTGGCTGTCTGTCTGTCTGTATGTCTGTATGTCTGTCTGTCTGTCTGTCTGTCTGTATGTCTGTCTGTCTGTCTGTCTGTCTGTCCTGTCTGTCTGTCTGTCTGTCTGTCTGTCTGTCTGTCTGTCTGTCTGTCTGTCTGTCTGTCTGTCTGTCTGTCTGTCTGTCTGTCTGTCTGTCTGTCTGTCTGTCTGTCTGTCTGTCTGTCTGTCTGTCTGTGTCTGTCTGTCTGTCTGTCTGTGTCTGTCTGTCTGTATGTCTCTGTCTGTCTCTGTCTGTCTCTGTCTGTCTCTGTCTGTCTATGTCTGTCTCTGTCTGTCTCTGTCTGTCTCTGTCTGTCTCTGTCTGTCTCTGTCTGTCTCTGTCTGTCTCTGTCTGTCTCTGTCTGTCTCTGTCTGTCTCTGGCTGTCTCTGGCTGTCTCTGGCTGTCTCTGTTTGTCTCTGTCTGTCTCTGTCTGTCTCTGTATGTCTGTCTGTATGTCTGTCTGTATGTCTGTGTATGTCTGTCTGTATGTCTGTCTGTATGTCTGTCTGTATGTCTGTCTGTATGTCTGTCTGTATGTCTGTCTGTATGTCTGTCTGTATGTCTGTCTGTATGTCTGTCTGTATGTCTGTCTGTATGTCTGTCTGTATGTCTGTCTGTATGTCTGTCTGTATGTCTGTATGTATGTCTGTCTGTATGTCTGTCTGTATGTCTGTCTGTCTGTCTGTATGTCTGTCTGTATGTCTGTCTGTATGTCTGTCTGTATGTCTGTCTGTATGTCTGTCTGTATGTCTGTCTGTATGTCTGTCTGTATGTCTGTCTGTATGTCTGTCTGTATGTCTGTCTGTATGTCTGTCTGTATGTCTGTCTGTATGTCTGTCTGTATGTCTGTCTGTATGTCTGTCTGTATGTCTGTCTGTATGTCTGTCTGTATGTCTGTCTGTATGTCTGTCTGTATGTCTGTCTGTATGTCTGTCTGTATGTCTGTCTGTATGTCTGTCTGTATGTCTGTCTGTATGTCTGTCTGTATGTCTGTCTGTATGTCTGTCTGTATGTCTGTCTGTATGTCTGTCTGTATGTCTGTCTGTATGTCTGTCTGTATGTCTGTCTGTATGTCTGTCTGTATGTCTGTCTGTATGTCTGTCTGTATGTCTGTCTGTATGTCTGTCTGTATGTCTGTCTGTATGTCTGTCTGTATGTCTGTCTGTATGTCTGTCTGTATGTCTGTCTGTATGTCTGTCTGTATGTCTGTCTGTATGTCTGTCTGTATGTCTGTCTGTATGTCTGTCTGTATGTCTGTCTGTATGTCTGTCTGTATGTCTGTCTGTATGTCTGTCTGTATGTCTGTCTGTATGTCTGTCTGTCTGTATGTCTGTCTGTATGTCTGTCTGTATGTCTGTCTGTATGTCTGTCTGTCTGTCTGTCTGTATGTCTGTCTGTATGTCTGTCTGTATGTCTGTCTGTATGTCTGTCTGTATGTCTGTCTGTATGTCTGTCTGTATGTCTGTCTGTATGTCTGTCTGTATGTCTGTCTGTATGTCTGTCTGTATGTCTGTCTGTATGTCTGTCTGTATGTCTGTCTGTATGTCTGTCTGTATGTCTGTCTGTATGTCTGTCTGTATGTCTGTCTGTATGTCTGTCTGTATGTCTGTCTGTATGTCTGTCTGTATGTCTGTCTGTATGTCTGTCTGTATGTCTGTCTGTATGTCTGTCTGTATGTCTGTCTGTATGTCTGTCTGTATGTCTGTCTGTATGTCTGTCTGTATGTCTGTCTGTATGTCTGTCTGTATGTCTGTCTGTATGTATGTCTGTATGTCTGTCTGTATGTCTGTCTGTCTGTCTGTCTGTCTGTCTGTCTGTCTGTATGTCTGTCTGTCTGTCTGTATGTCTGTCTGTATGTCTGTCTGTATGTCTGTCTGTATGTCTGTCTGTATGTCTGTCTGTATGTCTGTCTGTATGTCTGTCTATGTCTGTCTCTGTCTGTCTGTCTGTATGTCTGTCTTTGTCTGTCTGTATGTCTGTCTGTATGTCTGTCTGTATGTCTGTCTGTATGTCTGCCTGTATGTCTGTCTGTATGTCTGTCTGTATGTCTGTCTGTATGTCTGTCTGTATGTCTCTGTATGTCTGTCTGTATGTCTGTCTGTATGTCTGTCTGTATGTCTGTCTGTATGTCTGTCTGTATGTCTGTCTGTATGTCTGTCTGTATGTCTGTCTGTATGTCTGTCTGTATGTCTGTCTGTATGTCTGTCTGTATGTCTGTCTGTATGTCTGTCTGTCTGTCTGTCTGTATGTCTGTCTGTATGTCTGTCTGTATGTCTGTCTGTATGTCTGTCTGTATGTCTGTCTGTATGTCTGTATGTCTGTCTGTATGTCTGTCTGTATGTCTGTCTGTATGTCTGTCTGTATGTCTGTCTGTATGTCTGTCTGTATGTCTGTCTGTATGTCTGTCTGTATGTCTGTCTGTATGTCTGTCTGTATGTCTGTATGTATGTCTGTCTGTATGTCTGTCTGTATGTCTGTATGTCTGTCTGTATGTCTGTGTATGTCTGTGTATGTCTGTCTGTATGTCTGTCTGTATGTCTGTCTGTATGTCTGTCTGTATGTCTGTCTGTATGTATGTCTGTATGTCTGTCTGTATGTCCGTCTGTATGTCTGTCTGTATGTCTGTCTGTATGTCTGTCTGTATGTCTGTCTGTATGTCTGTCTGTCTGTATGTCTGTCTGTATGTCTGTCTGTATGTCTGTCTGTATGTCTGTCTGTATGTCTGTCTGTATGTCTGTCTGTATGTCTGTATGTCTGTCTGTATGTCTGTCTGTCTGTATGTCTGTCTGTATGTCTGT
>JAXIVJ010000119.1:17500-27500 GCA_036785665.1 Chirona hameri | reverse complement strand
GACTCGAGTTCTCTGAGCGTGCGATCTGGTGTCTCGAGTTCTCTGAGCGTGCGATCTGGTGACTCGAGTTATGTGAGCGTGCGATCTGTTGACTCGAGTTCTCTGAGCGTGCGATCTGGTGACTCGAGTTCTCTGAGCCTGCGATCTGGTGACTCGAGTTCTCTGAGCGTGCGATCTAGTGACTCGAGTTCTCTGAGCGTGCGATCTGGTAACTCGAGTTCTCTGAGCGTGCGATCTGGTGACTCGTTCTCTGAGCGTGCGATCTGGTGACTCGAGTTCTCTGAGCGTGCGGTCTGGTGACTCGAGTTCTCTGAGCGTGCGATTTGGTGACTCGAGTTCTCTGAGCGTGCGGTCTGGTGACTCGAGTTCTCTGAGCGTGCGATCTGGTGACTCGAGTTCTCTGAGCGTGCGGTCTGGTGACTCGAGTTCTCTGAGCGTGCGATCTGGTGACTCGAGTTCTCTGAGCGTGCGGTCTGGTGACTCAAGTTCTCTGAGCGTGCGACCTGGTGACTCGAGTTCTCTGAGCGTGCGATCTGGTGACTCGAGTTCTCTGAGCGTGCGATCTGGCGACTCGAGTTCTCTGAGCGTGCGGTCTGGTGACTCGAGTTCTCTGAGCGTGCAATCTGGTGACTCGAGTTCTCTGAGCGTGCGACCTGGTGACTCGAGTTCTCTGAGCGTGCGATCTGGTGACTCGAGTTCTCTGAGCGTGCGATCTGGTGACTCGAGTTCTCTGAGCGTGCGGTCTGGTGACTCGAGTTCTCTGAGCGTGCGGTCTGGTGACTCGAGTTCTCTGAGCGTGCGACCTGGTGACTCGAGTTCTCTGAGCGTGCGATCTGGTGACTCGAGTTCTCTGAGCGAAAATACCACGGAATATCGCAGTTTTCATCTCTGCATCTGGCATGACGTACCGTGTTGATTTCTGATATATCTGCGCCGCATTTGTCAATGTCATGACATACGGTACTGATTTCTGGGCGGGAAGAGTCTGTTGATGTTCTAGCCCTCCGTTTCCTAGGGCGCCGTATGGCTTCGTAGTCGCTGCGTCCGTAACCTCAATCGTCATCATCATCCCTCCGTTTCCTGCCTCACCGGCCTGAGCGCGGCACAGAAATTGACCGGCGGTGCGGAAAGGGTCCAGTGATCAGTCGACAGTCGATAACATCTGGTCGATGTCGATATCGATGATTGGCATCAGAAGTGGGTCCCAGCTCGATTTTGGGCTCCATTTGAGTTTGAGTGCAGTCTCTAGTTGCTGGAGGAGCTTGTTGGGACACGGGCTTGGGAGCTGTTGGGACACGGGGTTGGGAGCTGTTGGAACACGGGCTTGGGATCTTGTTGGGCCACGGGGTAGGGAGCTGTTGGGGAACAGGATTGGGAGCTGTTGGGACACGGGCTTGGGAGCTTGTTGGGACACGGGCTTGGGAGCTTGTTGGGACACGGGCTTGGGAGCTTGTTGGGACACGAGCTTGGGAGCTGTTGGGACACGGGCTTGGGAGCTGTTGGGACACGGGCTTAGTCCGCCTTTGAACGGGTCGTTCGTTCCGGTGACGAATCCTCGTATTTCCCGGATCAGTCCTCTGATTTGTTGGGCTTAAAAAGGGGGAATCTCAGTGAAGGCAGTTGCCGAAAATGCTGAACATCGGTGTGCATATGGCGCGTGTACTGTGTTAACTACTGGTATGTGTGTAACTAATGACAAAATTTCAAAATTCGATAATATAAGAATTTAAGTCGCATTTATGAATTTGACCTGACCAGACCTGGCTGACTCACATGACCATATTCAGGAGATAGTATCGGTGTGCAACGCTGTGGCGTGACCTGATCTGACCTGACCTGATCTGACCTGATCTGACCCGACCTGACCTGACCTGACCCGACCTGACCCGACCTGACCCGACCTGACCTGACCTGACCTGACCTGACCTGACCCACAGGACCACGTCCAGGAGATTTTCTCCGTCTACGGCCCGGTGAAGCTGGTTGACCTGCCATCGAAGCGGTTCCACGCCGACCTGAACCGTGGCTACTGCTACGTTGAATACGAGACAGCAGATGCCGCTGAAACGGCCATGAAACACATGGACGGAGGCCAGGTAAGGACTTGTTATCTCCTAATGTCCTTCCTTAAACAAGTTAGTCAGCCGCTTAGCCTTAGCAGCCCATGCGCCCAGAATCCCCAAGCAAGTTAGTCAGCCATGTAACTTAAGCAGTTGAGGCGCCCAAAATCCCTAAACAAGTTAGTCAGCCATGCAACTTAAGCAGTTGAGGCGCCCAAAATCCCCCAGCAAGTTAGTCAGCCATGTAACTTAAGCAGTTGAGGCGCCCAAAATCCCTAAACAAGTTAGTCAGCCATGCAACTTAAGCAGTTGAGGCGCCCAAAATCCCCCACCAAGTTAGTCAGCCATGTAACTTAAGCAGTTGAGGCGCCCAAAATCCCTAAACAAGTTAGTCAGCCATGCAACTTAAGCAGTTGAGGCGCCGAAAATCCCCCACCAAGTTAGTCAGCCATGTAACTTAAGCAGTTGAGGCGCCCAAAATCCCTAAACAAGTTAGTCAGCCATTTAACTTAAGCAGTTGAGGCGCCCAAAATCCCCCAGCAAGTTAGTCAGCCATGTAACTTAAGCAGTTGAGGCGCCCAAAATCCCTAAACAAGTTAGTCAGCCATTTAACTTAAGCAGTTGAGGCGCCCAGAATCCCCCAGCAAGTTAGTCAACCATGTAACTTAAGCAGTTGAGGCGCCCAAAATCCCTAAACAAGTTAGTCAGCCATGCGACTTAAGCAGTTGAGGCGCCCAAAATCCCCCAGCAAGTTAGTCAGCCATGTAACTTAAGCAGTTGAGGCGCCCAAAATCCCTAAACAAGTTAGTCAGCCATTTAACTTAAGCAGTTGAGGCGCCCAGAATCCCCCAGCAAGTTAGTCAGCCATGTAACTTAAGCAGTTGAGGCGCCCAAAATCCCTAAAAAAGTTAGTCAGCCATGCAACTTGAGCAGTTGAGGCGCCCAAAATCCCTAAACAAGTTAGTCAGCCATTTAACTTAAGCAGTTGAGGCGCCCAAAATCCCCCAGCAAGTTAGTCAGCCATGTAACTTAAGCAGTTGAGGCGCCCAAAATCCCCCAGCAAGTTAGTCAGCCATGTAACTTAAGCAGTTGAGGCGCCCAAAATCCCCCAGCAAGTTAGTCAGCCATGTAACTTAAGCAGTTGAGGCGCCCAAAATCCCCCAGCAAGTTAGTCAGCCATGTAACTTAAGCAGTTGAGGCGCCCAAAATCCCCCAGCAAGTTAGTCAGCCATGTAACTTAGGCAGTTGAGGCGCCCAAAATCCCCCAGCAAGTTAGTCAGCCATGTAACTTAAGCAGTTGAGGCGCCCAAAATCCCCCACCAAGTTAGTCAGCCATGTAACTTAAGTAGTTGAGGCGCCCAAAATCCCCCAGCAAGTTAGTCAGCCATGTAACTTAAGCAGTTGAGGCGCCCAAAATCCCCCAGCAAGTTAGTCAGCCATGTAACTTAAGCAGTTGAGGCGCCCAAAATCCCCCAGCAAGTTAGTCAGCCATGTAACTTAAGCAGTTGAGGCGCCCAAAATCCCCCAGCAAGTTAGTCAGCCATGTAACTTAAGCAGTTGAGGCGCCCAAAATCCCTAAGCAAGTTGGCAATATGTGCTCGAGTCTATCCTGATGTGCGGTATTTGCTCGAGTCTATCCTGATGTGCGGTATTTGCTCGAGTCTATCCTGATGTGCGGTATTTGCTCGAGTCTATCCTGATGTGCGGTATTTGCTCGAGTCTATCCTGATGTGCAGTATTTTCTCGAGTCTATCCTGATGTGCGGTATTTGCTCGAGTCTATCCTGATGTGCGGTTGAGTGCTGCGTTCAGAGCTATGGGAGGCCCGTGTCGCTGGCGTACCGTGTCGGACGTGGATGAGTTGCCGGTGGTTTGCATCCAGAATGCAAACCGTGGTCCGTTTTCAAATTGTGACTTTATCTCTTACTGGACCGCCTACGCGTCACAGTCGGGGAATTTGAAATGTTCGAGAAAATACGACCCATAATTCCGACGTATAAAGTTCAATCACCATTCCAGGCGAATAGTGTGTGGTGATTTGGCCTACAATTGGCGTGACAATATGATATATATATATGCATGGCAATATACAATTTTGGCTTCTCTGACTGACCCTTCCTTTCTCTACCCGTCCCCATGTGACAGATTGATGGACTCGGGTGACATATTGACGGTTATCTGTGTTGACTGATTGACGGTTATCTGTGGTGACTGATTGACGGTTATCTGTGTTGACTGATTGACGGTTATCTGTGTTGACTGATTGACGGTGATATGTGTTGGCTGATTGACGGTGATATGTGTTGACAGATTGACGGTGATATGTGTTGACAGATTGACGGTTATATGTGTTGACTGATTGACGGTTATCTGTGATGACTGATTGACGGTTATATGTGTTGACAGATTGACGGTTATCTATATTGACAGATTGACGGTTATATGTGTTGACTGATTGACGGTTATCTGTGTGTACATATTGACGGTTATATGTGTTGACATATTGACGGTTATATGTGTTGACTGATTGACGGTTATCTGTGTTGACTGATTGACGGTTATCTGTGTTGACTGATTGACGGTTATCTGTGTTGACTGATTGACGGTTATCTGTGTTGACATATTGACGGTTATCTGTGTTGACAGATTGACGGTTATATGTGTTGACTGATTGAGGGTTATCTGTGTTGAATGATGTATGGGTATATGTGTTGACTGATTGACGGTTATATGTGTTGACATATTGACGATTATCTGTGTTGACAGATTGACGGTTATCTGTGTTGACTGAATGACGGTTATCTGTGTTGACTGATTGACGGTTATCTGTGTTGACACAGATAACCGTCAATCTGTGTATAATCTGTGTTGACTGATTGACGGTTATATGTGTTGACTGATTGACGGTTATATGTGTTAACAGATTGACAGTTATCTGTGTTGACTGATTGACGGTTATACGTGTTGACAGATTGACGGACAGGAGGTGACGTGTGCGCCGGTGCTGCTGCCGCGGCCCCGGCCCCGTCGCTCTCCTCTGCCCATGATGCGCCGACCCATGCCGCCGCGCTACAACAACCTGCCCAGGTAAGACCGCATAGGGCATCCCTAACCTCACAGAATGCCCTTAACAACCTGCCCAGGTAAGACCGCACAGGGCGTCCCTAACCTCACAGAATGCCCTCAACAACCTGCCCAGGTAAGACGCATAGGGCGTCCCTAACCTCACAGAATGCCCTCAACAACCTGCCCAGGTAAGACCGCATAGGGCGTCCCTAACCTCACAGAATGCCCTCAACAACCTGCCCAGGTAAGACCGCATAGGGCGTCCCTAACCTCACAGAATGCCCTTAACAACCTGCCCAGGTAAGACCGCATAGGGCGTCCCTAACCTCACAGAATGCCCTCAACAACCTGCCCAGGTAAGACGCATAGGGCGTCCCTAACCTCACATAATGTCCTCAACAACCTCCCCAGGTAAGACGCATAGGGCGTCCCTAACCTCACAGAATGCCCTCAACAACCTGCCCAGGTAAGACCGCACAGGGCGTCCCTAACCTCACAGAATGCCCTCAACAACCTGCCCAGGTAAGACGCATAGGGCGTCCCTAACCTCACATAATGTCCTCAACAACCTCCCCAGGTAAGACGCATAGGGCATCCCTAACCTCACAGAATGTCCTCAACAACCTCCCCAGGTAAGACCGCACAGGGCGTCCCTAACCTCACAGAATGCCCTCAACAACCTGCCCAGGTAAGACCGCATAGGGTGTCCCTAACCTCACAGAATGCCCTCAACAACCTGCCCAGGTAAGACCGCACAGGGCGTCCCTAGCCTCACAGAATGCCCTCAACAACCTGCCCAGGTAAGACCGCATAGGGCGTCCCTAACCTCACAGAATGCCCTCAACAACCTGCCCAGGTAAGACCGCACAGGGCGTCCCTAACCTCACAGAATGCCCTTAACAACCTGCCCATGTAAGACCGCACAGGGCGTCCCTAACCTCACAGAATGCCCTCAACAACCTGCCCAGGTAAGACCGCACAGGGCGTCCCTAACCTCACAGAATGCCCTCAACAACCTGCCCTGCCCAGATAAGACCGCACAGGGCGTCCCTAACCTCACAGAATGCCCTCAACAACCTGCCCAGGTAAGACCGCATAGGGCGTCCCTAACCTCACAGAATGCCCTCAACAACCTGCCCAGGTAAGACCGCATAGGGCGTCCCTAACCTCACAGAATGCCCTCAACAACCTGCCCAGGTAAGACCGCATAGGGCGTCCCTAACCTCACAGAATGCCCTCAACAACCTGCCCAGGTAAGACCGCATAGGGCGTCCCTAACCTCACAGAATGCCCTCAACAACCTGCCCAGGTAAGACCGCATAGGGCGTCCCTAACCTCACAGAATGCCCTCAACAACCTGCCCAGGTAAGACCGCATAGGGCGTCCCTAACCTCACAGAATGCCCTCAACAACCTGCCCAGGTAAGACCGCATAGGGCGTCCCTAACCTCACAGAATGCCCTCAACAACCTGCCCAGGTAAGACCGCATAGGGCGTCCCTAACCTCACAGAATGCCCTCAACAACCTGCCCAGGTAAGACCGCATAGGGCGTCCCTAACCTCACAGAATGCCCTCAACAACCTGCCCAGGTAAGACCGCACAGGGCGTCCCTAACCTCACAGAATGCCCTCAACAACCTGCCCAGGTAAGACCGCATAGGGCGTCCCTAACCTCACAGAATGCCCTCAACAACCTGCCCAGGTAAGACCGCATAGGGCGTCCCTAACCTCACAGAATGCCCTCAACAACCTGCCCAGGTAAGACCGCATAGGGCGTCCCTAACCTCACAGAATGCCCTCAACAACCTGCCCAGGTAAGACCGCATAGGGCGTCCCTAACCTCACAGAATGCCCTCAACAACCTGCCCTGCCCAGGTAAGACCGCACAGGGCGTCCCTAACCTCACATAATGTCCTTAACAACCTGCCCAGGTAAGACCGCATAGGGCGTCCCTAACCTCACAGAATGCCCTCAACAACCTGCCCAGGTAAGACCGCATAGGGCGTCCCTAACCTCACAGAATGCCCTCAACAACCTGCCCTGCCCAGGTAAGACCGCACAGGGCGTCCCTAACCTCACATAATGTCCTTAACAACCTGCCCAGGTAAGACCGCATAGGGCGTCCCTAACCTCACAGAATGCCGTCAACAACCTGCCCAGGTAAGACCGCATAGGGCGTCCCTAACCTCACATAATGTCCTTAACAACCTGCCCAGGTAAGACCGCATAGGGCGTCCCTAACCTCACAGAATGCCCTCAACAACCTGCCCAGGTAAGACCGCACAGGGCGTCCCTAACCTCACAGAATGCCCTCAACAACCTGCCCAGGTAAGACCGCATAGGGCGTCCCTAACCTCACAGAATGCCCTCAACAACCTGCCCAGGTAAGACCGCATAGGGCGTCCCTAACCTCACAGAATGCCCTCAACAACCTGCCCAGGTAAGACCGCATAGGGCGTCCCTAACCTCACATAATGCCCTCAACAACCTGCCCTGCCCGGATAAGACCGCACAGGGCGTCCCTAACCTAACAGAATGCCCTTAACAACCTGCCCAGGTAAGACCGCACAGGGCGTCCCTAACCTCACATAATGCCCTCAACAACCTGCCCAGGTAAGACCGCACAGGGCGTCCCTAACCTCACATAATGCCCTCAACAACCTGCCCTGCCCAGATAAGACCGTACAGGGCGTCCCTAACCTCACATAATGCCCTCAACAACCTGCCCAGGTAAGACCGCACAGGGCGTCCCTAACCTCACATAATGCCCTCAACAACCTGCCCTGCCCAGATAAGACCGTACAGGGCGTCCCTAACCTCACATAATGCCCTCAACAACCTGCCCAGGTAAGACCCCACAGGGCGTCCCTAACCTCACAGAATGCCCTCAACAACCTGCCCAGGTAAGACCGCATAGGGCGTCCCTAACCTCACAGAATGCCCTCAACAACCTGCCCAGGTAAGACGCATAGGGCGTCCCTAACCTCACATAATGTCCTTAACAACCTGCCCAGGTAAGACCGCACAGGGCGTCCCTAACCTCACAGAATGCCCTCAACAACCTGCCCAGGTAAGACCACACAGGGCGTCCCTAACCTCACATAATGCCCTCAACAACCTGCCCATGTAAGACCGCACAGGGCGTCCCTAACCTCACATAATGCCCTCAACAACCTGCCCAGGTAAGACCGCACAGGGCGTCCCTAACCTCACATAATGCCCTCAACAACCTGCCCTGCCCAGATAAGACTGCACAGGGCGTCCCTAACCTCACATAATTCCCTCAACAACCTGCCCATGTAAGACCGCACAGGGCGTCCCTAACCCCACAGAATGCCCTCAACAACCTGCCCAGGTAAGACCGCACAGGGCGTCCCTAACCTCACAGAATACCCTTAACAACCTGCCCAGATAAGACCGCACAGGGCGTCCCTAACCTCACAGAATGCCCTCAACAACCTGCCCAGGTAAGACCGCACAGGGCGTCCCTAACCTCACATAATGCCCTCAACAACCTGCCCTGCCCAGGTAAGACCGCACAGGGCGTCCCTAACCTCACAGAATGCCCTTAACAACCTGCCCAGGTAAGACCGCACAGGGCGTCCCTAACCCCACAGAATGCCCTCAACAACCTGCCCATGTAAGACCGCACAGGGCGTCCCTAACCCCACAGAATGCCCTCAACAACCTGCCCATGTAAGACCGCACAGGGCGTCCCTAACCCCACAGAATGCCCTCAACAACCTGCCCAGGTAAGACCGCACAGGGCGTCCCTAACCTCACATAATGCCCTCAACAACCTGCCCTGCCCAGGTAAGACCACATAGAGCGCCGTTTCCAGTCGGCCGACAAAGTTTATCGCTCCTGAAAGTCGCAGGAGTGTCGCTGCAAAATTTGGAGTGTGGAGGACATCCAGGTGGTTGAACCTCCCACTCCCATAGGGCAAATGTTTAAATCCTAAATCTTGCTAATCTGGTGGACCTGAGCGTTTCTGCCCCCCCCCCCCCTTCCAGGGTTATTATTATAGAACGTTATTTTCCAGGAGCGTTGTTGACGCTCCTGGAAAATAACGTTTGTGTCCTTGTTATCCACCCTGGCGGTCTAAGACCGATGACCGGGGAGTGGTCTTACATCCGACGATGTTGGCCGGGGATTGAAACAAATGAGAATAGAATAGAAACGCAAATAGAAACAACGTAATCCGACGCTTCGGGTCGGCCCCGCCTCCGATAGCCGGTCTTATCGCACGGCCACAGGGAAACAACAGCTCAGACGTGCCTCCTGTTTTCCCAGGCACAATGTACGCCTACTCGGTCGGTCACGAGAGACTGGCAATTAACCTACTTAGTGGTCTGTGGTGTGCCTTAATCAGTGGTGTTGTGGGGGCGGAGTCGGAGTAGTTTGGTGGCGTAGGTGTGGCGGGAGAAGACAGAGTGAGTGGGCTGGCGGGGGAGAGACAGATTGAGTGGGCTGGCGAGTTTAGGCGGAGTGAGTGGGCTGGCGGGTTTAGGCGGAGTGAGTGGGCTGGCGGGTTTAGGCGGAGTGTGTAGAGGGGAGTGTAGGCTTGCGGTGTATGTGGTGAGTGGGGTGGAGAGTTGGTTGGCAGTGTTGGTACAGCGAGGGGAGTTGCCTGGTGAAGTAGGTGCAGTGGGAGGAAGGCGGAGGGGGGACAGAATAGGCTGGTGGTGGTGGAGGGGGGGGGGGGGGCGACAGAATAGGCTGGTGGTGGTGGAGGGGGGGGGGGGGCAGAATAGGCTGGTGGTGTGTGTAACTGCAGATGGATGGAGTGGAAGGCGGTGTAGGCGGAGTACGCAGGCGGAGTAGGCGGAGTAGGCTGAGTAGGCTGAGTAGGCTGAGTAGGCTGAGTAGGCTGAGT
>JAXIVJ010000119.1:0-15000 GCA_036785665.1 Chirona hameri | reverse complement strand
CCCGCTCCCGCTCCAGTTCCGCCTCCAGCCGCTAGGGGCGCTACGGTCGCTCCAGTTCGAACTCCAGCCGCTAGGAGCGCTCCAGTCGCTCCAGTTCGAACTCCAGCCGCTAGGAGCGCTCCGGTTGGTCTAGTTCGGACTCCAGCCGCTAGGGGCGCTCCGGTCGCTCCAGTTCGGACTTCAGCCGCTAGGGAGTGGATTGGTTCATCCTCCAGCCACAAGGCGGCGGGCTGGTTCGGCCGGTCGTCACTAGATGGCAGTGGCGTCTGTGGCGTGTTCGTAAAGGTGTGCGATCTGGATGATGTCTGTATGGGGAATGCCAGTGTCTTTGTGGAAGACGTGAAGAATGAAGACATGTGCTTGTGTGTATTTCAGTGCTGGTTTTGTCTGTTTTCGCAACACATTAATCCATTGGATCAAATTCGTTTCTTTGTTTTTCTATTTCGCACGAGATCAAATTGACACCTGGATGTGGATAGGGTCCGGTCACCAAATTGTACTATCAAATATCCCCGGTACCTTTGACAGGTCCCCGCCGCCTTCAGGTATAGAGGTCGTGTCGTCACCACATCTCGATTGGCTGTTGTATACATCGAGAACGCCTGCGTGTGAATGGGAGTGTGACCCGGCGCCGTGACTGCCACCATTCGCGTCGATGACAGTCATCGCGCGTCGAGGTGTGGACGGCAGGCGCTCATTTCGGCTCATTTCGTACACCGTCGCCAAACAAAACCCGTCCGAACCATCTGCGCGTCACTTGTGCGTGTGTGTTTTGTCTGTCTGTCAATATACGGGGTTTGGCGACCAGAGGAGGCTTCTGCAGAGAGAAAGAGTGTGGGAGAAGGGGAGAGACGGCAGATAAGGTGGGAGAGGGCATTAAAATCCAAAACATCCGCAAAGTGGTGAAGCAAGTCCAAATATCCCTCTTCAGGCTAATCAAATATAAAAACATCCACTTCAGTCAGGCTGAAGACTGAAAACATCTACATTTAATGTTACGGAATCAACTGCTTGATGTGATGTTTTTCGATGCTCACCGAGACCCAAAATCAGCGCGTTTCAACCGAATAAGAAAAGCATGAATCGTAACTGACTGGCCACTGTAAGGACGGAAGCAGCATTGAGACGTGCCCTGTATTGAGGCGCCTCATTTCTCGAGGTAAGGACAAAGGAGACGGAACTCGTTTGGTGCCGTTTCTTTTCGAACGTTCGCAGCAGCTCAACTGTTCCGGCAGTCTGCCGGCGGGTCGACGACACAGAACTCGGCATTACCGAGCGCCCGCCAGGTTTCTCGCCGTGTAGACAGATCATGGGTGTCGATTTATATCACGAAATCCGATGAGCTATTTGAATTGTGTAACTTTTTTGTGATTTAGCCCCAAACAGTTTTTTTTGCCGTTCTGGCATATCGATTATTCACGTCTCAGCGTAGTTTGTGAGGTGTTAGGTAAACTGCGATAGGCGCTATTAGACGATATAGACGATAGACCATGTGCGGGTTTACATTCACCATAGGTGTCATAGGCGCTCCCGCGTCACGGGAGCGCTGACCAACCAGCGCGCGCCACGGCCGCGCCCCGCGACCTCGCGACCTCGCTCGTCCCGACCCGGCCGGCCCGGGTCAGTGCCGCGCGGACTGCGCTCGCACGAGGCGGTGTGTTTGTGCAGTGATCGTACCGACAATACACAAGACTCGAACAGTCACCACTGCAGGTTTGGGTGCCTCGTTTTAAATTCCAAGGGATGCGTTCTGCTCGGATCCGTACCGAGTAAAATGATAAACCAATGAGGAATCCAGGAGTGTACCAAATACATGTCTTATCTTCGTCTAAACAATTTTTTAAAAGTCTGAAATAAATCGCCTCACAAAATGCTGAAACAGCCAGGTAGGGGCGTAGCCACGGGGGACCTAGGGTCCGCGGTCCCTCCGTGGACCTCCACAGGGCCCCGCGTAGGTCTAGGAGTCGTGTATGCTTTTTATCCGAAATAGCCTGACAACCGCTCAGATCAGGCCACACTTCTCGTTTTCGAGTCCTCTTCAGGCTAGATTGAGTCCTCTGGAGGCCCGAGTCGGCCCTTCAGAGGCTAGAGTGTGCCCTCGGGAGGTCAGAGTGTGCCATCAGGACTCGGGAGGCCAGAGTGGGCCCTCCGAGAGCCACAGTAGGCCCTCCGGAGACCAGAGTAGGCTCTCTGGATGGAGGCCAAAATGGGCCTCCAGGATGCCATGTTGGGCACTCTGTAGGCGAAAATGAGCCCTCTGGAGGCAAGGACGGGTTTCTCTGGAGGCGGCAAGGAGCAGACTGGGGGCCCTTTGCATGCCTTAGTGGGTCATCTGGAGGCCAGAGTGTGCCTTCTGGAGGCCAGAATGACTCCCTGGAGGCCGACAAGGGGCAGAGTGGGTCCTCTGACTGCCTGAGTGGGACCTATGGAGGCCAGAGCGAGCCTCTTGAGGCGAGGGTGGCCCCTTGAGGTCAGCCAGAATGGCCCTCCGAATGTCAGATTACACACTCTGGAAGCCAGATTGGGCCCTCTGGAGCATAGGTTGGGCCCTGAGGAGGCCAGGGCGAGGTTATTGGAAGCCAGCCAGAGTGAGCCCTCCAAGGCTGGCCAGAATGGGCTCTCCGGATGCCGGAGGTGGCTCTCTGGAGGCTAGAGTGGGCCCTCTGTATACTGTATAGGTGTCGATTTATATACTTTTGGGGTGGCCCTTGCCCCCCCCCCCCAATGTTGAGTTCGGCCCCCTCAGTGGTACCCCCCCCCCCCCCCATGTCTACCCTCCCCCATGTGTTTGGCCGCTGGCGGATTCAAGAGGGGCAAAACGGCCAAGCCTCCCACACCGCCTGAAATCGGCAAACAAATTGACACGTTTCCTATTTCAAAAGAAAATCTAAGCAGCTTTTACTAAGCAACGTTTGTTTTAGATCACCTCTTCATGTATAAAGAGGCGAAATCCGGTGAATTTAATATACATGTGTGAGACTTTGTGGGATTTCCTCCCCAAACCAACTTTTTTGCCTTTCTGGATCCGTCCTTGTCTCTGGCCTCAGATTAGGTACCTGAAACATACAGGTGCCATTTGCAGTGATTCATGGAAAACCAAGCTTCTGATCATTTGTTTAGTTCTACAAACCGTAGACTGCCTAATACTCCGCACTGATAACCATTTCTGACCACATCCTTTCCGCCAACGACCGGGGAGAGATTTCCCTCCTGTGCCTGCTGGACTTGACCAAGTGCTTCGATGTGATAGACCATTCCAAACTTCTGACGAAATTACAGCTCTACGGAATTGACATCTCCTGGTTTTCGGCTTACCTTCGGGACCACACCCAGAGTGTCAGCTTCACTGACAACCTGGGAATTACCAAGAAGTCGGCTCCACTTCCCAATGGCATCGGGGTTTTTCAAGGCTCTGCTCTCGGTCCGCTGCTCTATTGCATCTTTGCCAACGACCTGAGTCCGTATGCCGAAGGCTCCGTGATCGTTCAGTACGCCGACGACACTCGAATTTTGATTAGCGGCAACAAATCTGAATTCAAAAACGTTGTCGCTCAAATGGAGCGTACCTTGGCCTCTCTTGATGTTTGGTTCCGAGCCAGCGGACTGAAAGTAAACGCCGGAAAGACTCAGCCGATGCTTTTGGGAAGTGCTCAAAATTTACGACAATTCCCAGCTTCACGATGAAATTTCGCGATCATGATCTCATCCCCGTTTCGGAAGCAAAAAATCTTGGTTTACTCTTTGATCGCACTCTCAGCTGGGACAGCCACGTATCTGCAGTCACTAGGCACTGCGTTGGCACTCTCATCGGTCTATCACATCTTAGGAGCTACCTGCCTTTCTCTGTTGTATCCGCCCTGGTCAGTGCCTTGGTTCTCTCACAGATCCGTTACTGCATATCAGTGGACGGCAATGGTACACAGAAAAACTTGTCCCAGATTCCCCCCAAAATATTAACTATGCAGCAAAAGTTATTTTCGGCCGCAAAAAAATTGATCATGTATCGGATCTGTTAGAGAAACTCGGTTGGCTCAGTGCTGGCGACCTGGTGCAGTACCACACACTGTGCCTGGTACATAAGGCACACCGCCTGGGCGAGCCGGAGGCGCTGGCCAGCGGCCTCGTCCGCGTGTCGGACACCCGTGACCGTCACACCAGGCAGGACGGTAGTCTGTATGTGCCCAGGTCCCGAACGGAGATGGGCCGCCGGCGCTTCCTTAGCCGTGCGCCGCAGCAGTACAACCAGCTACCACCGGACTTGACACGGCTCCCGGTACCCGTGTTCAGCAGACACCTCAGGCGCCACCTGTGCCGGGACCTGGGCTGAGAACCTGTTCTGCCAGCGTTGAGCTTGTGTCTCTTCTTATATCTTATATGACAGGCATATATGGAATGTGTGCGTGTGTGTCTGTTTGTGAGCATGTTTTGGCCCACCCTCCTCGTATGTTTTATCTTTTTGACGAGAGGCCGTAAGAGCCACAAGTTTATTGTGGATGGTTTCAATATATGTCTATGTCTATGTCTATGTCTATGTCTAATACCACCTTCGTCACGTCGCACGACGAAATCGGGGGAATGTCGGCGAAGCAATGCTTCTCTCATATGTGAAGTTTTTAGTTGTTCTTCTATTGCGATCTGGAGGCATTGATTTGGAAGCCGTATTTTAGCGCCGATTTGAGTTTGGGCATGTAAATAGTTTCAGTGCTGCGTGATGCGCGTGAAATTTCCCCTCGTACCCATGAACATGTATCATGACTGGTCGCTGGAGTTCTTCGACAGTAGAGTGACGGTGTTAGAAACGGACATTACAAGTCCTGGATCGAAATAGAATCGTAGGACACCGTTTTGCGTGTCGTAGCTATAGTATATTTGTGTGTATAGAGGGGCGACCGTCTTACCTCCCATTGCCGTCTAGCTTGAACTTTATTGGGGGTGGGTCTGCTTGACCTGACCTATAGGTTAGTTCTACCTCAGGTAACGGCTGTATGTATAGAACCGTGGCTTAGCATGCTCCCGGGTAAAACAAAATCAGCAAAGGCGCGCACAAAATAAATAATACGATGGCCGGTAGACATTAGAATGGCGGCGCTCTGCGAGGCCGTTTTTTATATTTCCAAAGAATCTTTGAGCGTGTTCAAACAACCCTAGCAATATGGAGGATAAAGTTCGTTCCCGCATGAAATGCTGGCAATACCGCAACAGTGGTATTGCCAGTCAATGGCGTAAATTTCGAACGCCATTGCACGGGGGTGCTGGAATATCGGTCCCTAGTTATCTTTCGAACCAATGAGCGCAGCGAGACGCGCAAGAAGGCATTCGAAGGCTCTTAATAAGAACCATTTAAATCATGCTCGATTTTGTTTTTAAATTGAGGTCAAATATCAGGTCACGGTAAGGTCAAAATCGAGGTATTTGAGTGTATGGGCCATACTTTCCATCCAAAGTCTTCTATTGCGACCATTATCACCCAAAGTGCTCTTAAAGGTAAAATGCACATCCCGCATGAGCAAAGGTGAGAATTTTGGCAAAGGTCACGGTCAAGGTCATGTCACAAAAGGTAACTATGCGCAAACAAATATACGAAAGTCATGCGACACATGTTCAATGGATTATTTTAGCGTATAATTCGATCGTGATAGTCATTTTACCACCTGGCCTCATTTCAGTGAAGTTAAAACTCGTGTGTAGTGACGTCACTAAATTCGCTATATCTTGATTTTTTTTCGACAAAATTGTTTCATTTATGCACAGAAGACGTAAAGTCGGTGTAACATTTTATTTTTTAGTTCTTAGATTGATGTCGAAGTTTAGAGGCTAGCATTAGCCATTAGGGTTTTGGAAATTGCGATTGGAGCTTCACTCCACAAGCAAGAGCGTAGTTATGGGGTTTTGGGGTCATGACCCCCTCCCGGAGGTTACGGATATCGGCTTGAGGGGCCCTTCTTCGGCCTGGAGGGCCCTCGAGATCGGCTTGAGGGGGCCTCAGTCGGTTTCAGGAAGCCTTCGGTCGGCTTGAGGGGCCCATGGACGGCTTGAAAGGGCCTTTGGTCGGCTTGAGGGCCCTCAGCTGTCTGAGGATATTTGCAGGCTTGGCAGAGCACATTCCAGGCTTGAGCGGGCCTCGGACTGGTATGAGAGGGCAATGGTCTAGGCCTGATAAGCCCTGCAGTGATCTGAGAGGGCCCTGCAGTGATCTGAGAGGGCCCTGCGGTGATCTGGGAGGGCCCTGTGGCGATCTGAGAGGGTCCTGCAGTGATCTGGAGGGCCCTGCAGTGATCTGAGAGGGTCCTGCGGTGATCTGAGAGGGCCCTACGGTGATCTGAGAGGGTCCTGCGGTGATCTGGGAGGGCACTGTGGCGATCTGAGAGGGCCCTGCAGTGATCTGAGAGGGCCCTGCGGTGATCTGAGAGGGCCCTGCTGCGGTGATCTGAGAGAGCCCTGCAGTGATCTGAGAGGGCCCTGCAGTGATCTGAGAGGGCCCTGCGGTGATCTGAGAGGGCCCTGCAGTGATCTGAGAGTACCCTGCAGTGATCTGAGAGGGCCCTGCAGTGATCTGAGAGGGCCCTGTTTTGATCTGAGAGGGCCCTGCGGTGATCTGAGAGGGCCCTGCAGTGATCTGAGAGGGCCCTGCAGTGATCTGAGAAGGCCCTACAGTGATCTGAGAGGGCCCTGCAGTGATCTGAGAGGGCCCTGCAGTGATCTGAGAGGGCCCTGCAGTGATCTGAGAGGGCCGTGCGGTGATCTGAGAGGGCCCTGTCGTGATCTGAGAGGGCCCTGCGGCGATCTGAGAGGGCCCTGTGGCGATCTGAGAGGGCCCTGCAGTGATCTGAGAGGGCCCTGCAGGGATCTGAGAGGGCCCTGCGGTGATCTGAGTGGGCCCTGTGGCGATCTGAGAGGGACCTGCGGCGATCTGAGAGGACCCTTGACTGGCTTGAAACGGTATTTCCCAGGCAGTAGAGCCATATATTATTTATAGTCATCTTCAAAGAACCTTTACCAGGCCTGGAAGGGCACTATACCGACCTGGGATGGCCGTTTACCACTTTGAGAGGCCCCTCGATCGGTATAAGAGGGCGCTTTGTCGGCCTGATGGAGCTCCAAGTCGGTAAAAGAGGAACACCCGCTTCTTTGAGAGGATCATTGATCGACCTGAGGCCCATCGGCCGGTCTGAGAGGCCCCTTGCCGGGTCGGAAAAGGTTTTACCTATGCTAGTCTGAGGGGTCCTTGCGCTGCCTGAGAGAGGGAGTTTGAGACTTGAGAGGGCCTTTACAATACCTGAGAATACCCTAGGCTTGTCCAAGAGGGCCATTGTCAGGCCTGAGAGGGCTTGCCGCTTGTGCGAATTTGAGAGGGCTCTCGGTAATTCTGGGTCATTGGTCGGTCGGTGGCTCGGCCCAAAACTTTGGTTTGTGGCGCCGTCAAGCACAAGGTCAAAACTCATGTGGCTGTTTATTTTTGCATACCTATGAACTGATTTAAAACTAACTACTTTGTATCTCTGACAATCATAAAATGTGCTATTGTTTACCGAGTTCAGTTGTTTTGGTGAAGCCATAGCGCCGATATAGGCCCTTGCGATCCTCGTCTTCGAACCCCCCCCCCCCCCCCCCCCCCTAAAAAAAATGAAAATCGACACCGCTGAGACAGATATTATACGTGACCCGACCCGACCCGACCGTCACGCTTTTCAGAAGCTTTTGAGACTCCGCAACCATTGAACCGATCATGTTCGGGGTTTTACCTTCAGACCACTCAACTAGCTGGACAAGCTAGTTGAGTGGTCTGAAGCATGGCAGATGAAATTCAATTTGAGTAAATGTAAGATTATGCACGCTGGACGGGTTAGCAGTAAACATGGGTATGAAATGGGTGGGCAGAAAATGGAGCAGATTGAAAAGGAAAGAGATTTAGGTGTCGTGGTAAACAATAGACTATCAGCGTCAAACCAGGTTGTAGAAGCTAGGAAAAAGGCACTTAGAATGCTAGGGGCCATTAACAGAAATGTTTCCTACAAGAGTGAAAAGGTAATAACAAAACTGTATTGTGCATACGTTAGACCACATTTGGAGTATTGTGTACAAGCCTGGTCTCCAACATATGAGAAAGATTGCTGGTTGTTAGAAAGAGTTCAAAAAAGGGCAACAAAAATGGTTAATTGTCTTGGTAGTTTACCTTATGAAGATAGATTAAAGAAATTGGGTATGTTTTCACTTAGATATAGAAGGCTAAGAGGAGATCTAATTGAAGTCTTCAAATTTGTAAATAGTCAGCATTCTGGATATTTAAAGGGTATGTCTGAGTTCAATAGGGAAAATCGAGGTAGAGGTCATCAGCATAAACTCATTATGAAACAAAGTAGGACTAGGCTACGACAGTCATTTTTCAGTAGAAGGGTTGTAGGACATTGGAATATGCTACCAGGGGATGTCGCTGATGCAGTGACACTTGCTTCCTTCAAAATTAGATTAGATAAATACTTTACAGAGAAGGGATTAGTTCATAAATACTCGTGGGATTAGCCTTCTTTTATGCAGGTAGAGTAAGGTGATTTGAAGGGACGAGACTGGTGGAGGGGGGGGGGGGGGGGGTGCAGGGTGCAGGGTGCAACCTCGGATGGGCCCAAGAGGCTCTTTGTTGCACTTTTCTTTTATGTCTTTATGTCTTTATGATTCATATTCAGGACCCGCGGAGGTTCGGGTTTTTACCATATAATAGGTCCATCGAATACATTGTGTTGCTGGTATAGACTCTGGAAGAAGTGCGTCCTGATATGGGTGGTATCACAGCGCGTGGCACGCGCAAAAGTGTGGCATGTCACATCCTAACTTCACGGACATTGTCAAATCACCGATTTTAGAGAAATCGCGCCTAATGATAAAACGGCTTCATCAAACTGGACCAAATTTGGCATACGCTAAGCACTTATGAAGCCCCATGTGGTGCATGGTTAATTTAGGCTTGAGCGCACGTGAGCATGTGGAAGAAATAAATGTGTCAGGTTACACCTCCATGATGTAGGTATCGCAGAAACTACTATGCCGATTATAGTGAAATTTGGTGTGCTGCTCCCGACTGACATCCTAGCAATATTCCACATGATGAATCGGAAGTTGTATGGCACATGCACACGTGCGGACCCACACGTGTGTCTCCCAAACTACCGGGCCTATTAACCCTATTTGTAACAGGCTCCTGGCTACCCCTATTTGTAACAGGGGGGGGGGGCGGATTCCGCCCCCGGAGATCTCGAGATCTACCCGTCGGATTTCCGAAAATGAAACGGTGTTTGGTTCTCCTCAACACGATCTACATTTTTAAATTAAAAAAAAAATTGACATAGGGGGCAACAGGGGGGCAAAAACTACAAATTTTAGTGGTATTTTTGATCCGACATAGCTTTCATGTTTATTGACCAATTTTAACACAACTAATAGGAATCGATAGAGATTGAATTGGAAATTGATATATGACGGTGACGTTTGGAAATTCAAAAATCATAGGCGTGTGCAGGTCACTCAATATGGGGGTGAAGTAAATGCGTAATAAAACCATTTTTTGATGTTGGTTTTTGATAAATGAAATGGTATGTGATTGAGACATTATAAAAAAAACAGTTATAAATCATATTTTTTGCCATAGGTGGTACCAGGTTAGTGAAAAAGGGGGTAAAATTGGAAAAAGTATTAACCGCAGACAAGTTGCTACCCAGCACTATAAATATGTTACTGATCGTAGATAGTTCCTTTTTGCATGTTGTACTTCATCATAGGCGTATCCAGGATCCAAACTGGGGCGGCGCAAGACCTTTTGATAAGTATATTATCCGCTATTATGATACTAACTAGTCAACAGTGACTATTTCACTTAAAACTTCAATTAACATTGCTTACCCCCCTTTTTGCCCTACCTGGACTCGCCTATTATCTTATAATCATTCGTAGAGTAGCCTGTGGTGCGTGTTTCATCCGAAAACTGCAGTATGTTATGTCATTGTACGCCCATACCTCTTAGTTTCCTTGCAATAATATGACACACTTTCTTCAATTCCTGAGGGCGCCTCTGCAAAAAAAAGACTTTATTCCCTTTTCTGGTCTCATATGTGCATATATTGTTATAGGCTAAACGTATATTGCGCCGTTATCGCTGGCATATCGTCATCACCATGCCAGTCACCCCCTTTTCATGTTCCTGAACACGCCCCTGAAACTCTATATGTAATAAATTATGCAAATAATGGAAGCAGAAGCTATCTTTTACATCTTGATAGCTATAAATGCCACTTAAATTGCTCTATTGGCTTCCCGCCAAGCATTGAATACTTCCTGGAACCCCCCCCCCCTTTTCAAGCCCCTGAAACCGCCTCTGCCATGCAATTTTTATGATATTTCATTAACATCAACTAATTTTCACTTGTTGCAATCACCGTAAGCCGATGTAACTCCTTCATACTTGATGCAGTTAGGAAGAAACCGTGAAGATCGCATTTCCGTTTTATCGCCAAATGTCGCCTCCGAACCCACCCAAAACTGTGCCCTGGCACCGCCTCTGTTCAGGTTAAGAACTCAAAATTTTGACTCCAAATGCGGAGTTCAATTCTATGAAAAGTCCCAAAATTTCATGGGCCTGCTCCCAGCCGTTCTGGAGATATCTGCGAAAAACATGAGGGGGGGGGGGGGGGGCGGAATCCGCCCCCCCCCCTGTTACAAATAGGGTTAAGCTATAATTTTGTTTGCAGATTAGGGCAGGACTATTAGCTACTTTACACGTGCTGGGGCATACGCCAATATGCACGTGCGCACGTGCACCACCGTATTTCAGAGCTCGGAAACTACTGGACCTCTCGGGATGGAAATTTGCATACATGCTAAGGAAGGCCTGTTAGGAGGAGGTTAGGAGGCACTTGGCGTAACTTGGGTCACTATGCACTGCGCACGAGCGGACCACTATCCAATATCTGTGAAACTACCTTTCCGATTCAGTTGAACGTTCCCACTAGGGCCGGCGTCACATATTTTCGGTTGGGGGGGGGGGGGCAGCTTTTCCAGAAAAAGGGCCCTTGGCCAAAAGGGCCCACCCAGCCTGCGATATAATGTAATATATATTTAATATCATTTCCGTCTTTGTCGTCCCCGCACGGATTACCATTGATTTATGATCAAACTTGACCACTTCAAATAGAGCATCACAGCCTGTATTTTCAAGTGGCATTTTGGCGTCACACAGTTCAAGTTTTTACTGAATGTGACTAAGTTATCAACTATAACTTTTTTCATTTCTTGCGACATGTACGAAGTATGTTTACTATAGTTCACTAGTTCCCAGAAGGAATGTACTAGTCATCACATTTTCTGTCGGTGCTATCATCTCAGACAGGCACCTAGCCAGGATTTCGTCCAGGGGGGGGGGGGGGCCTCGAAAGGACCCCTTCCCGAGCGTTGAAAGGGCCCCTTTCCAAGCGTTGAAAGGGCCAAACAAAACGGATGAAAAGGCACGTTACTAGGATGGAAAATGCAGTATGACAGGAATGGTATGGGCCATACCAACTTTTAGGAGCTGGAGTTAGCAAACTGCCATATAAACTTCGGAACTAGCGACACCAATTTGGAATCAGCTATACCAACTTGGAATATTTTTAAGCTCAAGACCTGGAACTCTTAAACAAATTGCGCCGCGGAGCGGCGCGAAAATTTTGAGTCTAATGCCCTGGATATGCTTTCTCATCAATGCTTCACATTGCGTATGGTACGGACCTCTAAAAATGCTATATTGTGCGTTTAAAAGTGCGGTAAAAAAGTGCTTAAGTGAACACATAAATGCGCCGAAAAACGTTTTTTTTTTCTAACCCGCATATAATTGACTTTGTAGTTCAATTGCGCCGCGAAGCGGCGCGGAAATTGTGAGTGTTATTCCCTGGACAACTGCATTCTTACTGTTGAAAGGCCCAGGGTCTCTTCAGATCGTCTATTGTCCCTCCGACCTTTTCAACGCCCTTCCGACCTGTTCGTGTTCAGGGACTCATCTGGGATCCGCGAAACGAAAAGACATGATGTGGAGTGGGTGATATATATATATATATATATATATATATATATATATATATATATATATATATATATATATATATATATATATATATATATAAAATACAAAGAGGGCTTACTCTACAAGAAAAATTAAAATCGGAGCTTTCGGGTATATTGTAACACCCTGACGAAGGGTGTTACAATATACCCGAAAGCTCGCTTTTAATATTTTGTATTGTGGAGTAAGTCCTCTTTGTATTTAATCTTCATCTGGGATCTCTACGTGTTTTTGGTCCTTCCGGTCTGACCAGGGACTCCTCTGACCTTCCAAGAAGCCCCTCTTGTGTGTCAAGGGGCCATTTGGCCTGTCCAGAGGTCCTTCCGACCTGGCCAGGGACTGCACTGGCTGCTTTGTCACCCTGCCGACATGCTCAGGGGCCCCTCCGACCTGCCTAGGGGCCCCTCCAGTCTGGCTAGGAACTCATCTGGCATGTTCATGGCCCTTCCAACCGGCCCAGGGGCCCTTTCGGTCTAGCCAGGGGCCCCTCTGACTTGCCCAGGAGCCACTCCGATCTGCCCAGCGACTCTTCTGGTCTAATTGCGGTGGCTGCTTTGTCGCCCTGCCAACATGTTCAAGGGGCCCTCCGACCTGTATTGGGGCCCCTCCGTGCTGGCTAGGGGCCAATTCAGCACGTTCAGGGGCCCTTCTTACCAGCCCAGAGGTCCTTTCGGTCTGGTCAGGGGCCCCTCCGATCTGCACAGGGGCCCTTTGAACTTTCCAGGAGCCCTCTGGTCTCTCCAGGGGCCCTCCAACCTTCTAAGGGGCCCTTCCGACCTGGCAAGGGACTGTGCTGGCTGCTTTGTCGCCTTGCGACATGCTCCGAGGGCCCTCCGACCTGCCCTGGGGCCCCTCCGTGCTGACTAGGGACCCATTCGGCATGTTCAGATGCCCTTCTGACCCACCTAGGGGCCCTTTCGCTCTGGTCAGGGGCCCCTCTGACCTGCACATGGGTCCTTGTAACTTCCCAGGGACCCTCTGGTCTGTTCAGGGACCCCCAACCTGCTTAGGGGCCCTTATCACCTGGCAAGGGACTGCGCTGACCGCTTTGTCGCCCTGCCGACATACTCAGGGGTCTCTCGACCTGCCCAGGGGCCCTCTGTGCAGGCTAGGGGCCCATTCGACGTGTTCAGGGGGCCCTCTGACCAGCTCAGGGGCCCTTTCGGTCTGGTCAGGGGCCCTTCTGACATGTACAGGGCTCTATTGAACGTCCAAGGGCCCTCTGGTCTTTCAGAGAGGGTCATGGTGGCCCTAAAGGGCCTCTGAAGTGCTCTAAACTCTCTAAAGACCACGCTTCGCGTGGTAAAGAGCCCATGATACCGCGCTTCGCGCGGTCTCGTCGGCCCTTCTCGGCGCGCTGCGCGCACCGAAAAGGGCCCTCGCGCGCCAAAAATCGTCTCGCCTGCCGAAAATAGAAAGAAAGAAAAACTCCCTCCCCCCCTGCCTACAGGGGGAGGGGGCGGCTGCACCCGCCCCCCCCCCCCCTTGGCTACGTGCCTGCCAGGGGCCCCTCCAGTCTGGCTAGGAACTCATCCGGCATGTTGAAGGGCCTTTCCGACCGGCCCAGGGACCCTTTCGGTCTAGCCAGGGCCCCTCTGACTTCCCCAGGAGCCCCTCCGATCTGCCAGCGACTCTTCTGGTCGGACTGCGCTGGCTGCTTTGTCGCCTTGCGACATGCTCCGAGGGCCCTCCGACATGCCCTGAGGCCCCCCGAGCTGACTAGGGGCCCATTTGGCATGTTCAGGGGCCCTTCTGACCCACCTAGAGACCCTTTCGGTCTGGTCAAGGGCCCCTCTGAACTGCACAGGGGCCCGTTGAACTTCCCAGGGGCACTCTGGTCTGTCCAGGAGCACTCCAACCAGTGCAGGGACCCTTATGACCTAGCAATAGACTGCGCTGGCTGCTTTGTCGCCCTGCAGACATGCTCAGGGGCCTCTCGACCTGCCCAGGGGCCCCTCTGTGCTACCTAGGGGGCCATTCGACGTGTTCAGGGGGCCCTCTGACCCGCTCAGGGGCCCTTTCGGTCTGGACAGGGGCCCCTTTGACATGTACAGGGCTCTTTTGAACGTCCAAGGGGCCCTCTGGTCTTTCAGAGAGGGCCCTAGTTAAAGTGCTCTAAACTCTCTAAAGACCACGCTTCGCGTGGTAAAGAGCCCATGATATCGCGCCTTGTGCGGTCTCGTCGGCCCTTTTCAGCGTGCGCAGCGCGCCGAAAAGGGCCCTCCTGGCCTCCAAGGAGGGGGAGGGGGCGCACGCTGCCCCCTTGGCTATGTGCCTGATCTCATATGCCATCAAAACGTTCCGAAGGTGGAACGACGAAAACCGTTCAGGGACGCATATTCACGCGCCATATCCCGACCAGGAACCTCGCGCGTCTCCTGATGGACATGGCACTTGGCAGACTGCCACAGAGTTGAGCCTGCGCTGCTTCATCGCGCCCCGAGACAGTCTGAGAGAACATTCAGCTCGTCCGCCCGCCAGGCTGGCCGAAAAGGGCGCAGCTGGCTAAGGAGAGGCAGCTGCCCCTCCTGCCCCCCCCCCCTCCCCTGTGGCGCCGGCTCTGGTTACCACGCATACTGGGGCATAACTACTGAATGTTTTACACATCATGGGACATAAGTCAATGCGCACGTGTGCACCCGTACCTACCGTTTCATATTGCAAAGCTGTGTTAGCTTTACCAGCGCCCGCCCGCTCGGTCATCGCCCATAAAGGCGTTGTATTTGTTTACCATGTTTCCGTAATATTGCATTAGTGCTGAAAGTTGAAACCGTATATTGCAATGCAGTTCCTTTATTGCGAACATTTTGATAATGCCGGCTGTTACCATTGCTTTTGCATGACTGATATCACAGTACCGAGTTTACGTTGGCCTCGGGTTTAGTCTTCCCCACAATATTCAACAAGAATATATATAT
>JAXIVJ010000118.1:385000-400748 GCA_036785665.1 Chirona hameri | reverse complement strand
CCGCCTCCGGGCATACAACACCGCCTCCGGGCATACTACACCGCCTCCGGGCATACCACACCGCCTCCGGGCATACAACACCGCCTCCGGGCATACTACACCGCCTCCGGGCATACCACACCGCCTCCGGGCATACAACACCGCCTCCGGGCATACTGCACCGCCTCCGGGCATACCACACCGCCTCCGGGCATACAACACCGCCTCCGGGCATACTACACCGCCTCCGGGCATACCAGACCGCCTCAGGGCATACAACACCGCCTCCGGGCATACAACACCGCCTCCGGGCATACCACACCGCCTCCGGGCATACAACACCGCCTCCGGGCATACAACACCGCCTCCGGGCATACCACACCGCCTCCGGGCATACAACACCGCCTCCGGGCATACAACACCGCCTCCGGGCATACCACACCGTCTCACGTCATCATCAGCAACATCATCAGCAACATCATCAGCAACATCACCAGCAACATCATCAGCAACATCATCAGCAACATCATCAGCAACATCATCAGCAACATCATCAGCAACATCATCATCAACATCATCAGCAACATCATCAGCAACATCATCATCAACATCATCATCAACATCATCAGCAACATCATCAGCAACATCATCAGCAACATCATCAGCAACATCATCAACAGCATCATCATCAGCAACATCATCATCAGCAACATCATCATCAGCAACATCATCATCATCATCATCATCATCATCATCATCATCATCATCATCATCATCATCATCATCATCATCATCATCATCATCATCATCATCATCATCATCATCATCATCATCATCATCATCATCATCATCATCATCATCATCATCATCATCATCATCATCATCATCATCATCATCATCATCATCATCATCATCATCATCATCATCATCATCATCATCATCATCATCATCATCATTATCATCATCATGCCCGGAGGCGGTGTTGTACCGCCTCCGGGCATACCACACCGCCTCCGGGCATACAACACCGCCTCCGGGCATACTACACCGCCTCCGGGCATACCACACCGCCTCCGGGCATACAACACCGCCTCCGGGCATACTACACCGCCTCCGGGCATACCACACCGCCTCCGGGCATACAACACCGCCTCCGGGCATACAACACCGCCTCCGGGCATACCACACCGCCTCCGGGCATACAACACCGCCTCCGGGCATACAACACCGCAAACGGGCATACCACACCGTCTCACGTCATCATCAGCAACATCATCAGCAACATCATCAGCAACATCATCAGCAAAATCACCAGCAACATCATCAGCAACATCATCAGCAACATCATCAGCAACATCGTCATCAACATCATCATCAACATCATCATTAACATCATCATCAACATCAACATCATCATCAACATCATCATCAACATCATCATCAACATCATCATCAACATCATCATCAACATCATCATCAACATCATCATCAACATCATCATCAACATCATCAGCAACATCATCAGCAACATCATCAGCAACATCATCAGCAACATCATCATCATCATCATCATCATCATCATCATCATCATCATCATCATCATCATCATCATCATCATCATCATCATCATCATCATCATCATCATCATCATCATCATCATCATCATCATCATCATCATCATTATCATCATCATGCCCGGAGGCGGTGTTGTACCGCCTCCGGGCATACCACACCGCCTCCGGGCATACAACACCGCCTCCGGGCATACTACACCGCCTCCGGGCATACCACACCGCCTCCGGGCATACAACACCGCCTCCGGGCATACTACACCGCCTCCGGGCATACCACACCGCCTCCGGGCAAACTACACCGCCTCCGGGCATACCACACCGCCTCCGGGCATACAACACCGCCTCCGGGCAAACTACACCGCCTCCGGGCATACCACACCGCCTCCGGGCATACAACACCGCCTCCGGGCATACTACACCGCCTCCGGGCATACCACACCGCCTCCGGGCATACAACACCGCCTCCGGGCATACTACACCGCCTCCGGGCATACCACACCGCCTCCGGGCATACAACACCGCCTCCGGGCATACTGCACCGCCTCCGGGCATACCACACCGCCTCCGGGCATACAACACCGCCTCCGGGCATACTACACCGCCTCCGGGCATACCAGACCGCCTCAGGGCATACAACACCGCCTCCGGGCATACAACACCGCCTCCGGGCATACCACACCGCCTCCGGGCATACAACACCGCCTCCGGGCATACAACACCGCCTCCGGGCATACCACACCGCCTCCGGGCATACAACACCGCCTCCGGGCATACAACACCGCCTCCGGGCATACCACACCGTCTCACGTCATCATCAGCAACATCATCAGCAACATCATCAGCAACATCACCAGCAACATCATCAGCAACATCATCAGCAACATCATCAGCAACATCATCAGCAACATCATCAGCAACATCATCATCAACATCATCATCAACATCATCATCAACATCATCATCAACATCATCATCAACATCATCAGCAACATCATCAGCAACATCATCAGCAACATCATCAGCAACATCATCAACAACATCATCATCAGCAACATCATCATCAGCAACATCATCATCAGCAACATCATCATCATCATCATCATCATCATCATCATCATCATCATCATCATCATCATCATCATCATCATCATCATCATCATCATCATCATCATCATCATCATCATCATCATCATCATCATCATCATCATCATCATCATCATCATCATCATCATCATCATCATCATCATCATCATCATCATCATCATCATCATCATCATCATCATCATCATCATCATCATCATCATCATCATCATCATCATCATCATCATCATCATCATCATCATCATCATCATCATCATCATCATCATCATCCTCATCATCATTATCATCATCATGCCCGGAGGCGGTGTTGTACCGCCTCCGGGCATACCACACCGCCTCCGGGCATACAACACCGCCTCCGGGCATACTACACCGCCTCCGGGCATACCACACCGCCTCCGGGCATACAACACCGCCTCCGGGCATACTACACCGCCTCCGGGCATACCACACCGCCTCCGGGCATACAACACCGCCTCCGGGCATACAACACCGCCTCCGGGCATACCACACCGCCTCCGGGCATACAACACCGCCTCCGGGCATACAACACCGCAAACGGGCATACCACACCGTCTCACGTCATCATCAGCAACATCATCAGCAACATCATCAGCAACATCATCAGCAACATCACCAGCAACATCATCAGCAACATCATCAGCAACATCATCAGCAACATCGTCATCAACATCATCATCAACATCATCATTAACATCATCATCATCATCATCATCATCATCATCATCATCATCATCATCATCATCATCATCATCATCATCATTATCATCATCATCATGCCCGGAGGCGGTGTTGTACCGCCTCCGGGCATACCACACCGCCTCCGGGCATACAACACCGCCTCCGGGCATACTACACCGCCTCCGGGCATACCACACCGCCTCCGGGCATACAACACCGCCTCCGGGCAAACTACACCGCTTCCGGGCATACCACACCGCCTCCGGGCATACAACACCGCCTCCGGGCATACTACACCGCCTCCGGGCATACCACACCGCCTCCGGGCATACAACACCGCCTCCGGGCATACTACACCGCCTCCGGGCATACCACACCGCCTCCGGGCATACAACACCGCCTCCGGGCATACAACACCGCCTCCGGGCATACCACACCGCCTCCGGGCATACAACACCGCCTCCGGGCATACAACACCGCCTCCGGGCATACCACACCGTCTCACGTCATCATCAGCAACATCATCAGCAACATCATCAGCAACATCATCAGCAACATCATCATCAACATCATCATCAACATCATCATCAACATCATCATCAACATCATCATCAACATCATCATCAACATCTTCAGCAACATCATCAGCAACATCATCATCAACATCATCAGCAACATCATCATCAACATCATCATCAGCAACATCATCATCCGCAACATCATCATCAGCAACATCCTCATCAGCAACATCATCATCAGCAACATCATCCTCAGCAACATCATCATCAGCAACATCATCATCATCATCATCATCATCATCATCATCATCATCATCATCATCATCATCATCATCATCATCATCATCATCATCATCATCATCATCATCATCATCATCATCATGCCCGGAGGCGGTGTTGTACCGCATCCGGGCATACCACACCGCCTCCGGGCATACAACACCGCCTCCGGGCATACTACACCGCCTCCGGGCATACCACACCGCCTCCGGGCATACAACACCGCCTCCGGGCATACTACACCGCCTCCGGGCATACCACACCGCCTCCGGGCATACAACACCGCCTCCGGGCATACTACACCGCCTCCGGGCATACCACACCGCCTCCGGGCATACAACACCGCCTCCGGGCATACTACACCGCCTCCGGGCATACCACACCGCCTCCGGGCATACAACACCGCCTCCGGGCATACAACACCGCCTCCGGGCATACCACACCGCCACCGGGCATACAACACCGCCTCCGGGCATACAACACCGCCTCCGGGCATACCACACCGTCTCACGTCATCATCAGCAACATCATCAGCAACATCATCAGCAACATCATCAGCAACATCACCAGCAACATCATCATCAACATCATCAGCAACATCATCAGCAACATCATCAGCAACATCATCATCAACATCATCATCAACAGCAACATCATCATCAGCAACATCATCATCAGCAACATCATCATCATCATCATCATCATCATCATCATCATCATCATCATCATCATCATCATCATCATCATCATCATCATCATCATCATCATCATCATCATCATCATCATCATCATCATCATCATCATCATCATCATCATCATCATCATCATCATCATCATCATCATCATCATCATCATCATCATCATCATCATCATCATCATCATCATCATCATCATCATCATCATCATCATCATCATCATCATCATCATCATCATCATCATCATCATCATCATCATCATCATCATCATCATCATCATCATCATCATCATTATCATCATCATGCCCGGAGGCGGTGTTGTACCGCCCCCGGGCATACCACACCGCCTCCGGGCATACAACACCGCCTCCGGGCATACAACACCGCAAACGGGCATACCACACCGTCTCACGTCATCATCAGCAACATCATCAGCAACATCATCAGCAACATCATCAGCAACATCACCAGCAACATCATCAGCAACATCATCAGCAACATCATCAGCAACATCATCATCAACATCATCATCAACATCATCATTAACATCATCATCAACATCAACATCATCATCATCATCATCAACATCATCATCAACATCATCATCAACATCATCATCAACATCATCATCAACATCATCATCAACATCATCATCAACATCATCAGCAACATCATCAGCAACATCATCAGCAACATCATCAGCAACATCATCAACAACATCATCATCAGCAACATCATCATCAGCAACATCATCATCAGCAACATCATCATCATCATCATCATCATCATCATCATCATCATCATCATCATCATCATCATCATCATCATCATCATCATCATCATCATCATCATCATCATCATCATCATCATCATCATCATCATCATCATCATCATCATCATCATCATCATCATCATCATCATCATCATCATCATCATCATCATCATCATCATCATCATCATCATTATCATCATCATGCCCAGAGGCGGTGTTGTGCCGCCTCCGGGCATACCACACCGCCTCCGGGCATACAACACCGCCTCCGGGCATACTACACCGCCTCCGGGCATACCACACCACCTCCGGGCATACAACACCGCCTCCGGGCATACTACACCGCCTCCGGGCATACCACACCGCCTCCGAGCATACAACACCGCCTCCGGGCATACAACACCGCCTCCGGGCATACCACACCGCCTCCGGGCATACAACACCGCCTCCGGGCATACAACACCGCAAACGGGCATACCACACCGTCTCACGTCATCATCAGCAACATCATCAGCAACATCATCAGCAACATCATCAGCAACATCACCAGCAACATCATCAGCAACATCATCAGCAATATCATCAGCAACATCATCATCAACATCATCATCAACATCATCATTAACATCATCATCAACATCAACATCATCATCAACATCATCATCAACATCATCATCAACATCATCATCAACATCATCATCAACATCATCATCAACATCATCATCAACATCATCATCAACATCATCAGCAACATCATCAGCAACATCATCAGCAACATCATCAGCAACATCATCAACAACATCATCATCAGCAACATCATCATCAGCAACATCATCATCAGCAACATCATCATCATCATCATCATCATCATCATCATCATCATCATCATCATCATCATCATCATCATCATCATCATCATCATCATCATCATCATCATCATCATCATCATCATCATCATCATCATCATCATCATCATCATCATCATCATCATCATCATCATCATCATCATCATCATCATCATCATCATCATCATCATCATCATCATCATCATCATCATCATTATCATCATCATGCCCGGAGGCGGTGTTGTACCGCCTCCGGGCATACCACACCGCCTCCGGGCATACAACACCGCCTCCGGGCATACTACACCGCCTCCGGGCATACCACACCGCCTCCGGGCATACAACACCGCCTCCGGGCATACTACACCGCCTCCGGGCATACCACACCGCCTCCGGGCATACACCACCGCCTCCGGGCATACTGCACCGCCTCCGGGCATACCACACCGCCTCCGGGCATACAACACCGCCTCCGGGCATACTACACCGCCTCCGGGCATACCAGACCGCCTCAGGGCATACAACACCGCCTCCGGGCATACAACACCGCCTCCGGGCATACCACACCGCCTCCGGGCATACAACACCGCCTCCGGGCATACAACACCGCCTCCGGGCATACCACACCGCCTCCGGGCATACAACACCGCCTCCGGGCATACAACACCGCCTCCGGGCATACCACACCGTCTCACGTCATCATCAGCAACATCATCAGCAACATCATCAGCAACATCACCAGCAACATCATCAGCAACATCATCAGCAACATCATCAGCAACATCATCAGCAACATCATCAGCAACATCATCATCAACATCATCAGCAACATCATCAGCAACATCATCATCAACATCATCATCAACATCATCAGCAACATCATCAGCAACATCATCAGCAACATCATCAGCAACATCATCAACAGCATCATCATCAGCAACATCATCATCAGCAACATCATCATCAGCAACATCATCATCATCATCATCATCATCATCATCATCATCATCATCATCATCATCATCATCATCATCATCATCATCATCATCATCATCATCATCATCATCATCATCATCATCATCATCATCATCATCATCATCATCATCATCATCATCATCATCATCATCATCATCATCATCATCATCATCATCATCATCATCATCATCATCATCATCATCATTATCATCATCATGCCCGGAGGCGGTGTTGTACCGCCTCCGGGCATACCACACCGCCTCCGGGCATACAACACCGCCTCCGGGCATACTACACCGCCTCCGGGCATACCACACCGCCTCCGGGCATACAACACCGCCTCCGGGCATACTACACCGCCTCCGGGCATACCACACCGCCTCCGGGCATACAACACCGCCTCCGGGCATACAACACCGCCTCCGGGCATACCACACCGCCTCCGGGCATACAACACCGCCTCCGGGCATACAACACCGCAAACGGGCATACCACACCGTCTCACGTCATCATCAGCAACATCATCAGCAACATCATCAGCAACATCATCAGCAAAATCACCAGCAACATCATCAGCAACATCATCAGCAACATCATCAGCAACATCGTCATCAACATCATCATCAACATCATCATTAACATCATCATCAACATCAACATCATCATCAACATCATCATCAACATCATCATCAACATCATCATCAACATCATCATCAACATCATCATCAACATCATCATCAACATCATCATCAACATCATCAGCAACATCATCAGCAACATCATCAGCAACATCATCAGCAACATCATCATCATCATCATCATCATCATCATCATCATCATCATCATCATCATCATCATCATCATCATCATCATCATCATCATCATCATCATCATCATCATCATCATCATCATCATCATCATCATCATCATTATCATCATCATGCCCGGAGGCGGTGTTGTACCGCCTCCGGGCATACCACACCGCCTCCGGGCATACAACACCGCCTCCGGGCATACTACACCGCCTCCGGGCATACCACACCGCCTCCGGGCATACAACACCGCCTCCGGGCATACTACACCGCCTCCGGGCATACCACACCGCCTCCGGGCAAACTACACCGCCTCCGGGCATACCACACCGCCTCCGGGCATACAACACCGCCTCCGGGCAAACTACACCGCCTCCGGGCATACCACACCGCCTCCGGGCATACAACACCGCCTCCGGGCATACTACACCGCCTCCGGGCATACCACACCGCCTCCGGGCATACAACACCGCCTCCGGGCATACTACACCGCCTCCGGGCATACCACACCGCCTCCGGGCATACAACACCGCCTCCGGGCATACTGCACCGCCTCCGGGCATACCACACCGCCTCCGGGCATACAACACCGCCTCCGGGCATACTACACCGCCTCCGGGCATACCAGACCGCCTCAGGGCATACAACACCGCCTCCGGGCATACAACACCGCCTCCGGGCATACCACACCGCCTCCGGGCATACAACACCGCCTCCGGGCATACAACACCGCCTCCGGGCATACCACACCGCCTCCGGGCATACAACACCGCCTCCGGGCATACAACACCGCCTCCGGGCATACCACACCGTCTCACGTCATCATCAGCAACATCATCAGCAACATCATCAGCAACATCACCAGCAACATCATCAGCAACATCATCAGCAACATCATCAGCAACATCATCAGCAACATCATCAGCAACATCATCATCAACATCATCATCAACATCATCATCAACATCATCATCAACATCATCATCAACATCATCAGCAACATCATCAGCAACATCATCAGCAACATCATCAGCAACATCATCAACAACATCATCATCAGCAACATCATCATCAGCAACATCATCATCAGCAACATCATCATCATCATCATCATCATCATCATCATCATCATCATCATCATCATCATCATCATCATCATCATCATCATCATCATCATCATCATCATCATCATCATCATCATCATCATCATCATCATCATCATCATCATCATCATCATCATCATCATCATCATCATCATCATCATCATCATCATCATCATCATCATCATCATCATCATCATCATCATCATCATCATCATCATCATCATCATCATCATCATCATCATCATCATCATCATCATCATCATCATCATCCTCATCATCATTATCATCATCATGCCCGGAGGCGGTGTTGTACCGCCTCCGGGCATACCACACCGCCTCCGGGCATACAACACCGCCTCCGGGCATACTACACCGCCTCCGGGCATACCACACCGCCTCCGGGCATACAACACCGCCTCCGGGCATACTACACCGCCTCCGGGCATACCACACCGCCTCCGGGCATACAACACCGCCTCCGGGCATACAACACCGCCTCCGGGCATACCACACCGCCTCCGGGCATACAACACCGCCTCCGGGCATACAACACCGCAAACGGGCATACCACACCGTCTCACGTCATCATCAGCAACATCATCAGCAACATCATCAGCAACATCATCAGCAACATCACCAGCAACATCATCAGCAACATCATCAGCAACATCATCAGCAACATCGTCATCAACATCATCATCAACATCATCATTAACATCATCATCATCATCATCATCATCATCATCATCATCATCATCATCATCATCATCATCATCATCATCATTATCATCATCATCATGCCCGGAGGCGGTGTTGTACCGCCTCCGGGCATACCACACCGCCTCCGGGCATACAACACCGCCTCCGGGCATACTACACCGCCTCCGGGCATACCACACCGCCTCCGGGCATACAACACCGCCTCCGGGCAAACTACACCGCTTCCGGGCATACCACACCGCCTCCGGGCATACAACACCGCCTCCGGGCATACTACACCGCCTCCGGGCATACCACACCGCCTCCGGGCATACAACACCGCCTCCGGGCATACTACACCGCCTCCGGGCATACCACACCGCCTCCGGGCATACAACACCGCCTCCGGGCATACAACACCGCCTCCGGGCATACCACACCGCCTCCGGGCATACAACACCGCCTCCGGGCATACAACACCGCCTCCGGGCATACCACACCGTCTCACGTCATCATCAGCAACATCATCAGCAACATCATCAGCAACATCATCAGCAACATCATCAGCAACATCATCATCAACATCATCATCAACATCATCATCAACATCATCATCAACATCATCATCAACATCATCATCAACATCTTCAGCAACATCATCAGCAACATCATCATCAACATCATCAGCAACATCATCATCAACATCATCATCAGCAACATCATCATCCGCAACATCATCATCAGCAACATCCTCATCAGCAACATCATCATCAGCAACATCATCCTCAGCAACATCATCATCAGCAACATCATCATCATCATCATCATCATCATCATCATCATCATCATCATCATCATCATCATCATCATCATCATCATCATCATCATCATCATCATCATCATCATCATCATGCCCGGAGGCGGTGTTGTACCGCATCCGGGCATACCACACCGCCTCCGGGCATACAACACCGCCTCCGGGCATACTACACCGCCTCCGGGCATACCACACCGCCTCCGGGCATACAACACCGCCTCCGGGCATACTACACCGCCTCCGGGCATACCACACCGCCTCCGGGCATACAACACCGCCTCCGGGCATACTACACCGCCTCCGGGCATACCACACCGCCTCCGGGCATACAACACCGCCTCCGGGCATACTACACCGCCTCCGGGCATACCACACCGCCTCCGGGCATACAACACCGCCTCCGGGCATACAACACCGCCTCCGGGCATACCACACCGCCACCGGGCATACAACACCGCCTCCGGGCATACAACACCGCCTCCGGGCATACCACACCGTCTCACGTCATCATCAGCAACATCATCAGCAACATCATCAGCAACATCATCAGCAACATCACCAGCAACATCATCATCAACATCATCAGCAACATCATCAGCAACATCATCAGCAACATCATCATCAACATCATCATCAACAGCAACATCATCATCAGCAACATCATCATCAGCAACATCATCATCATCATCATCATCATCATCATCATCATCATCATCATCATCATCATCATCATCATCATCATCATCATCATCATCATCATCATCATCATCATCATCATCATCATCATCATCATCATCATCATCATCATCATCATCATCATCATCATCATCATCATCATCATCATCATCATCATCATCATCATCATCATCATCATCATCATCATCATCATCATCATCATCATCATCATCATCATCATCATCATCATCATCATCATCATCATCATCATCATCATCATCATCATCATTATCATCATCATGCCCGGAGGCGGTGTTGTACCGCCCCCGGGCATACCACACCGCCTCCGGGCATACAACACCGCCTCCGGGCATACAACACCGCAAACGGGCATACCACACCGTCTCACGTCATCATCAGCAACATCATCAGCAACATCATCAGCAACATCATCAGCAACATCACCAGCAACATCATCAGCAACATCATCAGCAACATCATCAGCAACATCATCATCAACATCATCATCAACATCATCATTAACATCATCATCAACATCAACATCATCATCATCATCATCAACATCATCATCAACATCATCATCAACATCATCATCAACATCATCATCAACATCATCATCAACATCATCATCAACATCATCAGCAACATCATCAGCAACATCATCAGCAACATCATCAGCAACATCATCAACAACATCATCATCAGCAACATCATCATCAGCAACATCATCATCAGCAACATCATCATCATCATCATCATCATCATCATCATCATCATCATCATCATCATCATCATCATCATCATCATCATCATCATCATCATCATCATCATCATCATCATCATCATCATCATCATCATCATCATCATCATCATCATCATCATCATCATCATCATCATCATCATCATCATCATCATCATCATCATCATCATTATCATCATCATGCCCAGAGGCGGTGTTGTGCCGCCTCCGGGCATACCACACCGCCTCCGGGCATACAACACCGCCTCCGGGCATACTACACCGCCTCCGGGCATACCACACCACCTCCGGGCATACAACACCGCCTCCGGGCATACTACACCGCCTCCGGGCATACCACACCGCCTCCGAGCATACAACACCGCCTCCGGGCATACAACACCGCCTCCGGGCATACCACACCGCCTCCGGGCATACAACACCGCCTCCGGGCATACAACACCGCAAACGGGCATACCACACCGTCTCACGTCATCATCAGCAACATCATCAGCAACATCATCAGCAACATCATCAGCAACATCACCAGCAACATCATCAGCAACATCATCAGCAATATCATCAGCAACATCATCATCAACATCATCATCAACATCATCATTAACATCATCATCAACATCAACATCATCATCAACATCATCATCAACATCATCATCAACATCATCATCAACATCATCATCAACATCATCATCAACATCATCATCAACATCATCATCAACATCATCAGCAACATCATCAGCAACATCATCAGCAACATCATCAGCAACATCATCAACAACATCATCATCAGCAACATCATCATCAGCAACATCATCATCAGCAACATCATCATCATCATCATCATCATCATCATCATCATCATCATCATCATCATCATCATCATCATCATCATCATCATCATCATCATCATCATCATCATCATCATCATCATCATCATCATCATCATCATCATCATCATCATCATCATCATCATCATCATCATCATCATCATCATCATCATCATCATCATCATCATCATCATCATCATCATCATCATCATCATCATCATCATTATCATCATCATGCCCGGAGGCGGTGTTGTACCGCCTCCGGGCATACCACACCGCCTCCGGGCATACAACACCGCCTCCGGGCATACTACACCGCCTCCGGGCATACCACACCGCCTCCGGGCATACAACACCGCCTCCGGGCATACTACACCGCCTCCGGGCATACCACACCGCCTCCGGGCATACAACACCGCCTCCGGGCATACTGCACCGCCTCCGGGCATACCACACCGCCTCCGGGCATACAACACCGCCTCCGGGCATACTACACCGCCTCCGGGCATACCAGACCGCCTCAGGGCATACAACACCGCCTCCGGGCATACAACACCGCCTCCGGGCATACCACACCGCCTCCGGGCATACAACACCGCCTCCGGGCATACAACACCGCCTCCGGGCATACCACACCGCCTCCGGGCATACAACACCGCCTCCGGGCATACAACACCGCCTCCGGGCATACCACACCGTCTCACGTCATCATCAGCAACATCATCAGCAACATCATCAGCAACATCACCAGCAACATCATCAGCAACATCATCAGCAACATCATCAGCAACATCATCAGCAACATCATCAGCAACATCATCATCAACATCATCAGCAACATCATCAGCAACATCATCATCAACATCATCATCAACATCATCAGCAACATCATCAGCAACATCATCAGCAACATCATCAGCAACATCATCAACAGCATCATCATCAGCAACATCATCATCAGCAACATCATCATCAGCAACATCATCATCATCATCATCATCATCATCATCATCATCATCATCATCATCATCATCATCATCATCATCATCATCATCATCATCATCATCATCATCATCATCATCATCATCATCATCATCATCATCATCATCATCATCATCATCATCATCATCATCATCATCATCATCATCATCATCATCATCATCATCATCATCATCATCATCATCATCATCATCATCATCATCATCATCATTATCATCATCATGCCCGGAGGCGGTGTTGTACCGCCTCCGGGCATACCACACCGCCTCCGGGCATACAACACCGCCTCCGGGCATACTACACCGCCTCCGGGCATACCACACCGCCTCCGGGCATACAACACCGCCTCCGGGCATACTACACCGCCTCCGGGCATACCACACCGCCTCCGGGCATACAACACCGCCTCCGGGCATACAACACCGCCTCCGGGCATACCACACCGCCTCCGGGCATACAACACCGCCTCCGGGCATACAACACCGCAAACGGGCATACCACACCGTCTCACGTCATCATCAGCAACATCATCAGCAACATCATCAGCAACATCATCAGCAAAATCACCAGCAACATCATCAGCAACATCATCAGCAACATCATCAGCAACATCGTCATCAACATCATCATCAACATCATCATTAACATCATCATCAACATCAACATCATCATCAACATCATCATCAACATCATCATCAACATCATCATCAACATCATCATCAACATCATCATCAACATCATCATCAACATCATCATCAACATCATCAGCAACATCATCAGCAACATCATCAGCAACATCATCAGCAACATCATCATCATCATCATCATCATCATCATCATCATCATCATCATCATCATCATCATCATCATCATCATCATCATCATCATCATCATCATCATCATCATCATCATCATCATCATCATCATCATCATCATCATTATCATCATCATGCCCGGAGGCGGTGTTGTACCGCCTCCGGGCATACCACACCGCCTCCGGGCATACAACACCGCCTCCGGGCATACTACACCGCCTCCGGGCATACCACACCGCCTCCGGGCATACAACACCGCCTCCGGGCATACTACACCGCCTCCGGGCATACCACACCGCCTCCGGGCAAACTACACCGCCTCCGGGCATACCACACCGCCTCCGGGCATACAACACCGCCTCCGGGCAAACTACACCGCCTCCGGGCATACCACACCGCCTCCGGGCATACAACACCGCCTCCGGGCATACTACACCGCCTCCGGGCATACCACACCGCCTCCGGGCATACAACACCGCCTCCGGGCATACTACACCGCCTCCGGGCATACCACACCGCCTCCGGGCATACAACACCGCCTCCGGGCATACAACACCGCCTCCGGGCATACCACACCGCCTCCGGGCATACAACACCGCCTCCGGGCATACAACACCGCCTCCGGGCATACCACACCGTCTCACGTCATCATCAGCAACATCATCAGCAACATCATCAGCAACATCATCAGCAACATCATCATCAACATCATCATCAACATCATCATCAACATCATCATCAACATCATCATCAACATCATCATCAACATCTTCAGCAACA
>JAXIVJ010000118.1:360000-382500 GCA_036785665.1 Chirona hameri | reverse complement strand
CATCATCATCATCATCATCATCATCATCATCATCATCATCATCATCATTATCATCATCATGCCCGGAGGCGGTGTTGTACCGCCTCCGGGCATACCACACCGCCTCCGGGCATACAACACCGCCTCCGGGCATACTACACCGCCTCCGGGCATACCACACCGCCTCCGGGCATACAACACCGCCTCCGGGCATACTACACCGCCTCCGGGCATACCACACCGCCTCCGGGCATACAACACCGCCTCCGGGCATACTGCACCGCCTCCGGGCATACCACACCGCCTCCGGGCATACAACACCGCCTCCGGGCATACTACACCGCCTCCGGGCATACCAGACCGCCTCAGGGCATACAACACCGCCTCCGGGCATACAACACCGCCTCCGGGCATACCACACCGCCTCCGGGCATACAACACCGCCTCCGGGCATACAACACCGCCTCCGGGCATACCACACCGCCTCCGGGCATACAACACCGCCTCCGGGCATACAACACCGCCTCCGGGCATACCACACCGTCTCACGTCATCATCAGCAACATCATCAGCAACATCATCAGCAACATCACCAGCAACATCATCAGCAACATCATCAGCAACATCATCAGCAACATCATCATCAACATCATCAGCAACATCATCATCAACATCATCATCAACATCATCATCAACATCATCATCAACATCATCATCAACATCATCAGCAACATCATCAGCAACATCATCAGCAACATCATCAGCAACATCATCAACAACATCATCATCAGCAACATCATCATCAGCAACATCATCATCAGCAACATCATCATCATCATCATCATCATCATCATCATCATCATCATCATCATCATCATCATCATCATCATCATCATCATCATCATCATCATCATCATCATCATCATCATCATCATCATCATCATCATCATCATCATCATCATCATCATCATCATCATCATCATCATCATCATCATCATCATCATCATCATCATCATCATCATCATCATCATCATCATCATCATCATCATCATCATCATCATCATCATCATCATCATCATCATCATCATCATCATCATCCTCATCATCATTATCATCATCATGCCCGGAGGCGGTGTTGTACCGCCTCCGGGCATACCACACCGCCTCCGGGCATACAACACCGCCTCCGGGCATACTACACCGCCTCCGGGCATACCACACCGCCTCCGGGCATACAACACCGCCTCCGGGCATACTACACCGCCTCCGGGCATACCACACCGCCTCCGGGCATACAACACCGCCTCCGGGCATACAACACCGCCTCCGGGCATACCTCACCGCCTCCGGGCATACAACACCGCCTCCGGGCATACAACACCGCAAACGGGCATACCACACCGTCTCACGTCATCATCAGCAACATCATCAGCAACATCATCAGCAACATCATCAGCAACATCACCAGCAACATCATCAGCAACACCATCAGCAACATCATCAGCAACATCGTCATCAACATCATCATCAACATCATCATTAACATCATCATCATCATCATCATCATCATCATCATCATCATCATCATCATCATCATCATCATCATCATCATTATCATCATCATCATGCCCGGAGGCGGTGTTGTACCGCCTCCGGGCATACCACACCGCCTCCGGGCATACAACACCGCCTCCGGGCATACTACACCGCCTCCGGGCATACCACACCGCCTCCGGGCATACAACACCGCCTCCGGGCAAACTACACCGCCTCCGGGCATACCACACCGCCTCCGGGCATACAACACCGCCTCCGGGCATACTACACCGCCTCCGGGCATACCACACCGCCTCCGGGCATACAACACCGCCTCCGGGCATACTACACCGCCTCCGGGCATACCACACCGCCTCCGGGCATACAACACCGCCTCCGGGCATACAACACCGCCTCCGGGCATACCACACCGCCTCCGGGCATACAACACCGCCTCCGGGCATACAACACCGCCTCCGGGCATACCACACCGTCTCACGTCATCATCAGCAACATCATCAGCAACATCATCAGCAACATCATCAGCAACATCATCATCAACATCATCATCAACATCATCATCAACATCATCATCAACATCATCATCAACATCATCATCAACATCTTCAGCAACATCATCAGCAACATCATCAACATCATCAGCAACATCATCATCAACATCATCATCAGCAACATCATCATCCGCAACATCATCATCAGCAACATCCTCATCAGCAACATCATCATCAGCAACATCATCCTCAGCAACATCATCATCAGCAACATCATCATCATCATCATCATCATCATCATCATCATCATCATCATCATCATCATCATCATCATCATCATCATCATCATCATCATCATCATCATCATCATCATCATGCCCGGAGGCGGTGTTGTACCGCATCCGGGCATACCACACCGCCTCCGGGCATACAACACCGCCTCCGGGCATACTACACCGCCTCCGGGCATACCACACCGCCTCCGGGCATACAACACCGCCTCCGGGCATACTACACCGCCTCCGGGCATACCACACCGCCTCCGGGCATACAACACCGCCTCCGGGCATACTACACCGCCTCCGGGCATACCACACCGCCTCCGGGCATACAACACCGCCTCCGGGCATACTACACCGCCTCCGGGCATACCACACCGCCTCCGGGCATACAACACCGCCTCCGGGCATACTACACCGCCTCCGGGCATACCACACCGCCTCCGGGCATACAACACCGCCTCCGGGCATACTACACCGCCTCCGGGCATACCACACCGCCTCCGGGCATACAACACCGCCTCCGGGCATACTACACCGCCTCCGGGCATACCACACCGCCTCCGGGCATACAACACCGCCTCCGGGCATACTACACCGCCTCCGGGCATACCACACCGCCTCCGGGCATACAACACCGCCTCCGGGCATACAACACCGCCTCCGGGCATACCACACCGCCTCCGGGCATACAACACCGCCTCCGGGCATACAACACCGCCTCCGGGCATACCACACCGTCTCACGTCATCATCAGCAACATCATCAGCAACATCATCAGCAACATCATCAGCAACATCACCAGCAACATCATCATCAACATCATCAGCAACATCATCAGCAACATCATCAGCAACATCATCATCAACATCATCATCAACAGCAACATCATCATCAGCAACATCATCATCAGCAACATCATCATCATCATCATCATCATCATCATCATCATCATCATCATCATCATCATCATCATCATCATCATCATCATCATCATCATCATCATCATCATCATCATCATCATCATCATCATCATCATCATCATCATCATCATCATCATCATCATCATCATCATCATCATCATCATCATCATCATCATCATCATCATCATCATCATCATCATCATCATCATCATCATCATCATCATCATCATCATCATCATCATCATCATCATCATCATCATCATCATCATCATCATCATCATCATCATCATCATCATTATCATCATCATGCCCGGAGGCGGTGTTGTACCGCCCCCGGGCATACCACACCGCCTCCGGGCATACAACACCGCCTCCGGGCATACAACACCGCAAACGGGCATACCACACCGTCTCACGTCATCATCAGCAACATCATCAGCAACATCATCAGCAACATCATCAGCAACATCACCAGCAACATCATCAGCAACATCATCAGCAACATCATCAGCAACATCATCATCAACATCATCATCAACATCATCATTAACATCATCATCAACATCAACATCATCATCATCATCATCAACATCATCATCAACATCATCATCAACATCATCATCAACATCATCATCAACATCATCATCAACATCATCATCAACATCATCAGCAACATCATCAGCAACATCATCAGCAACATCATCAGCAACATCATCAACAACATCATCATCAGCATCATCATCATCATCATCATCATCATCATCATCATCATCATCATCATCATCATCATCATCATCATCATCATCATCATCATCATCATTATCATCATCATGCCCAGAGGCGGTGTTGTGCCGCCTCCGGGCATACCACACCGCCTCCGGGCATACAACACCGCCTCCGGGCATACTACACCGCCTCCGGGCATACCACACCACCTCCGGGCATACAACACCGCCTCCGGGCATACTACACCGCCTCCGGGCATACCACACCGCCTCCGAGCATACAACACCGCCTCCGGGCATACAACACCGCCTCCGGGCATACCACACCGCCTCCGGGCATACAACACCGCCTCCGGGCATACAACACCGCAAACGGGCATACCACACCGTCTCACGTCATCATCAGCAACATCATCAGCAACATCATCAGCAACATCATCAGCAACATCACCAGCAACATCATCAGCAACATCATCAGCAATATCATCAGCAACATCATCATCAACATCATCATCAACATCATCATTAACATCATCATCAACATCAACATCATCATCAACATCATCATCAACATCATCATCAACATCATCATCAACATCATCATCAACATCATCATCAACATCATCATCAACATCATCATCAACATCATCAGCAACATCATCAGCAACATCATCAGCAACATCATCAGCAACATCATCAGCAACATCATCAACAACATCATCATCAGCAACATCATCATCAGCAACATCATCATCAGCAACATCATCATCATCATCATCATCATCATCATCATCATCATCATCATCATCATCATCATCATCATCATCATCATCATCATCATCATCATCATCATCATCATCATCATCATCATCATCATCATCATCATCATCATCATCATCATCATCATCATCATCATCATCATCATCATCATCATCATCATCATCATCATCATCATCATTATCATCATCATGCCCGGAGGCGGTGTTGTACCGCCTCCGGGCATACCACACCGCCTCCGGGCATACAACACCGCCTCCGGGCATACTACACCGCCTCCGGGCATACCACACCGCCTCCGGGCATACAACACCGCCTCCGGGCATACTACACCGCCTCCGGGCATACCACACCGCCTCCGGGCATACAACACCGCCTCCGGGCATACTGCACCGCCTCCGGGCATACCACACCGCCTCCGGGCATACAACACCGCCTCCGGGCATACTACACCGCCTCCGGGCATACCAGACCGCCTCAGGGCATACAACACCGCCTCCGGGCATACAACACCGCCTCCGGGCATACCACACCGCCTCCGGGCATACAACACCGCCTCCGGGCATACAACACCGCCTCCGGGCATACCACACCGCCTCCGGGCATACAACACCGCCTCCGGGCATACAACACCGCCTCCGGGCATACCACACCGTCTCACGTCATCATCAGCAACATCATCAGCAACATCATCAGCAACATCACCAGCAACATCATCAGCAACATCATCAGCAACATCATCAGCAACATCATCAGCAACATCATCAGCAACATCATCATCAACATCATCATCAACATCATCATCAACATCATCATCAACATCATCATCAACATCATCAGCAACATCATCAGCAACATCATCAGCAACATCATCAGCAACATCATCAACAACATCATCATCAGCAACATCATCATCAGCAACATCATCATCAGCACACATCATCATCATCATCATCATCATCATCATCATCATCATCATCATCATCATCATCATCATCATCATCATCATCATCATCATCATCATCATCATCATCATCATCATCATCATCATCATCATCATCATCATCATCATCATCATCATCATCATCATCATCATCATCATCATCATCATCATCATCATCATCATCATCATCATCATCATCATCATCATCATCATCATCATCATCATCATCATCATCATCATCATCCTCATCATCATTATCATCATCATGCCCGGAGGCGGTGTTGTACCGCCTCCGGGCATACCACACCGCCTCCGGGCATACAACACCGCCTCCGGGCATACTACACCGCCTCCGGGCATACCACACCGCCTCCGGGCATACAACACCGCCTCCGGGCATACTACACCGCCTCCGGGCATACCACACCGCCTCCGGGCATACAACACCGCCTCCGGGCATACAACACCGCCTCCGGGCATACCACACCGCCTCCGGGCATACAACACCGCCTCCGGGCATACAACACCGCAAACGGGCATACCACACCGTCTCACGTCATCATCAGCAACATCATCAGCAACATCATCAGCAACATCATCAGCAACATCACCAGCAACATCATCAGCAACATCATCAGCAACATCATCAGCAACATCGTCATCAACATCATCATCAACATCATCATTAACATCATCATCATCATCATCATCATCATCATCATCATCATCATCATCATCATCATCATCATCATCATCATTATCATCATCATCATGCCCGGAGGCGGTGTTGTACCGCCTCCGGGCATACCACACCGCCTCCGGGCATACAACACCGCCTCCGGGCATACTACACCGCCTCCGGGCATACCACACCGCCTCCGGGCATACAACACCGCCTCCGGGCATACTACACCGCCTCCGGGCATACCACACCGCCTCCGGGCATACAACACCGCCTCCGGGCATACTACACCGCCTCCGGGCATACCACACCGCCTCCGGGCATACAACACCGCCTCCGGGCATACTACACCGCCTCCGGGCATACCACACCGCCTCCGGGCATACAACACCGCCTCCGGGCATACAACACCGCCTCCGGGCATACCACACCGCCTCCGGGCATACAACACCGCCTCCGGGCATACAACACCGCCTCCGGGCATACCACACCGTCTCACGTCATCATCAGCAACATCATCAGCAACATCATCAGCAACATCATCAGCAACATCACCAGCAACATCATCATCAACATCATCAGCAACATCATCAGCAACATCATCAGCAACATCATCATCAACATCATCATCAACAGCAACATCATCATCAGCAACATCATCATCAGCAACATCATCATCATCATCATCATCATCATCATCATCATCATCATCATCATCATCATCATCATCATCATCATCATCATCATCATCATCATCATCATCATCATCATCATCATCATCATCATCATCATCATCATCATCATCATCATCATCATCATCATCATCATCATCATCATCATCATCATCATCATCATCATCATCATCATCATCATCATCATCATCATCATCATTATCATCATCATGCCCGGAGGCGGTGTTGTACCGCCTCCGGGCATACCACACCGCCTCCGGGCATACAACACCGCCTCCGGGCATACTACACCGCCTCCGGGCATACCACACCGCCTCCGGGCATACAACACCGCCTCCGGGCATACTACACCGCCTCCGGGCATACCACACCGCCTCCGGGCATACAACACCGCCTCCGGGCATACTGCACCGCCTCCGGGCATACCACACCGCCTCCGGGCATACAACACCGCCTCCGGGCATACTACACCGCCTCCGGGCATACCAGACCGCCTCAGGGCATACAACACCGCCTCCGGGCATACAACACCGCCTCCGGGCATACCACACCGCCTCCGGGCATACAACACCGCCTCCGGGCATACAACACCGCCTCCGGGCATACCACACCGCCTCCGGGCATACAACACCGCCTCCGGGCATACAACACCGCCTCCGGGCATACCACACCGTCTCACGTCATCATCAGCAACATCATCAGCAACATCATCAGCAACATCACCAGCAACATCATCAGCAACATCATCAGCAACATCATCAGCAACATCATCAGCAACATCATCAGCAACATCATCATCAACATCATCATCAACATCATCATCAACATCATCATCAACATCATCATCAACATCATCAGCAACATCATCAGCAACATCATCAGCAACATCATCAGCAACATCATCAACAACATCATCATCAGCAACATCATCATCAGCAACATCATCATCAGCAACATCATCATCATCATCATCATCATCATCATCATCATCATCATCATCATCATCATCATCATCATCATCATCATCATCATCATCATCATCATCATCATCATCATCATCATCATCATCATCATCATCATCATCATCATCATCATCATCATCATCATCATCATCATCATCATCATCATCATCATCATCATCATCATCATCATCATCATTATCATCATCATGCCCGGAGGCGGTGTTGTACCGCCCCCGGGCATACCACACCGCCTCCGGGCATACAACACCGCCTCCGGGCATACAACACCGCAAACGGGCATACCACACCGTCTCACGTCATCATCAGCAACATCATCAGCAACATCATCAGCAACATCATCAGCAACATCACCAGCAACATCATCAGCAACATCATCAGCAACATCATCAGCAACATCGTCATCAACATCATCATCAACATCATCATTAACATCATCATCATCATCATCATCATCATCATCATCATCATCATCATCATCATCATCATCATCATCATCATTATCATCATCATCATGCCCGGAGGCGGTGTTGTACCGCCTCCGGGCATACCACACCGCCTCCGGGCATACAACACCGCCTCCGGGCATACTACACCGCCTCCGGGCATACCACACCGCCTCCGGGCATACAACACCGCCTCCGGGCATACTACACCGCCTCCGGGCATACCACACCGCCTCCGGGCATACAACACCGCCTCCGGGCATACTACACCGCCTCCGGGCATACCACACCGCCTCCGGGCATACAACACCGCCTCCGGGCATACTACACCGCCTCCGGGCATACCACACCGCCTCCGGGCATACAACACCGCCTCCGGGCATACAACACCGCCTCCGGGCATACCACACCGCCTCCGGGCATACAACACCGCCTCCGGGCATACAACACCGCCTCCGGGCATACCACACCGTCTCACGTCATCATCAGCAACATCATCAGCAACATCATCAGCAACATCATCAGCAACATCACCAGCAACATCATCATCAACATCATCAGCAACATCATCAGCAACATCATCAGCAACATCATCATCAACATCATCATCAACAGCAACATCATCATCAGCAACATCATCATCAGCAACATCATCATCATCATCATCATCATCATCATCATCATCATCATCATCATCATCATCATCATCATCATCATCATCATCATCATCATCATCATCATCATCATCATCATCATCATCATCATCATCATCATCATCATCATCATCATCATCATCATCATCATCATCATCATCATCATCATCATCATCATCATCATCATCATCATCATCATCATCATCATCATCATCATCATCATCATCATCATCATCATCATCATCATCATCATCATCATCATCATCATCATCATCATCATCATCATCATCATTATCATCATCATGCCCGGAGGCGGTGTTGTACCGCCCCCGGGCATACCACACCGCCTCCGGGCATACAACACCGCCTCCGGGCATACAACACCGCAAACGGGCATACCACACCGTCTCACGTCATCATCAGCAACATCATCAGCAACATCATCAGCAACATCATCAGCAACATCACCAGCAACATCATCAGCAACATCATCAGCAACATCATCAGCAACATCATCATCAACATCATCATCAACATCATCATTAACATCATCATCAACATCAACATCATCATCATCATCATCAACATCATCATCAACATCATCATCAACATCATCATCAACATCATCATCAACATCATCATCAACATCATCATCAACATCATCAGCAACATCATCAGCAACATCATCAGCAACATCATCAGCAACATCATCAACAACATCATCATCAGCATCATCATCATCATCATCATCATCATCATCATCATCATCATCATCATCATCATCATCATCATCATCATCATCATCATCATCATCATTATCATCATCATGCCCAGAGGCGGTGTTGTGCCGCCTCCGGGCATACCACACCGCCTCCGGGCATACAACACCGCCTCCGGGCATACTACACCGCCTCCGGGCATACCACACCACCTCCGGGCATACAACACCGCCTCCGGGCATACTACACCGCCTCCGGGCATACCACACCGCCTCCGAGCATACAACACCGCCTCCGGGCATACAACACCGCCTCCGGGCATACCACACCGCCTCCGGGCATACAACACCGCCTCCGGGCATACAACACCGCAAACGGGCATACCACACCGTCTCACGTCATCATCAGCAACATCATCAGCAACATCATCAGCAACATCATCAGCAACATCACCAGCAACATCATCAGCAACATCATCAGCAATATCATCAGCAACATCATCATCAACATCATCATCAGCATCATCATTAACATCATCATCAACATCAACATCATCATCAACATCATCATCAACATCATCATCAACATCATCATCAACATCATCATCAACATCATCATCAACATCATCATCAACATCATCAGCAACATCATCAGCAACATCATCAGCAACATCATCAGCAACATCATCAGCAACATCATCAACAACATCATCATCAGCAACATCATCATCAGCAACATCATCATCAGCAACATCATCATCATCATCATCATCATCATCATCATCATCATCATCATCATCATCATCATCATCATCATCATCATCATCATCATCATCATCATCATCATCATCATCATCATCATCATCATCATCATCATCATCATCATCATCATCATCATCATCATCATCATCATCATCATCATCATCATCATCATCATCATCATCATCATCATCATTATCATCATCATGCCCGGAGGCGGTGTTGTACCGCCTCCGGGCATACCACACCGCCTCCGGGCATACAACACCGCCTCCGGGCATACTACACCGCCTCCGGGCATACCACACCGCCTCCGGGCATACAACACCGCCTCCGGGCATACTACACCGCCTCCGGGCATACCACACCGCCTCCGGGCATACAACACCGCCTCCGGGCATACTGCACCGCCTCCGGGCATACCACACCGCCTCCGGGCATACAACACCGCCTCCGGGCATACTACACCGCCTCCGGGCATACCAGACCGCCTCAGGGCATACAACACCGCCTCCGGGCATACAACACCGCCTCCGGGCATACCACACCGCCTCCGGGCATACAACACCGCCTCCGGGCATACAACACCGCCTCCGGGCATACCACACCGCCTCCGGGCATACAACACCGCCTCCGGGCATACAACACCGCCTCCGGGCATACCACACCGTCTCACGTCATCATCAGCAACATCATCAGCAACATCATCAGCAACATCACCAGCAACATCATCAGCAACATCATCAGCAACATCATCAGCAACATCATCAGCAACATCATCAGCAACATCATCATCAACATCATCATCAACATCATCATCAACATCATCATCAACATCATCATCAACATCATCAGCAACATCATCAGCAACATCATCAGCAACATCATCAGCAACATCATCAACAACATCATCATCAGCAACATCATCATCAGCAACATCATCATCAGCAACATCATCATCATCATCATCATCATCATCATCATCATCATCATCATCATCATCATCATCATCATCATCATCATCATCATCATCATCATCATCATCATCATCATCATCATCATCATCATCATCATCATCATCATCATCATCATCATCATCATCATCATCATCATCATCATCATCATCATCATCATCATCATCATCATCATCATCATCATCATCATCATCATCATCATCATCATCATCATCATCATCATCATCATCATCATCATCATCATCATCATCATCATCATCATCATCATCATCATCATCATCATCATCCTCATCATCATTATCATCATCATGCCCGGAGGCGGTGTTGTACCGCCTCCGGGCATACCACACCGCCTCCGGGCATACAACACCGCCTCCGGGCATACTACACCGCCTCCGGGCATACCACACCGCCTCCGGGCATACAACACCGCCTCCGGGCATACAACACCGCCTCCGGGCATACCACACCGCCTCCGGGCATACAACACCGCCTCCGGGCATACAACACCGCAAACGGGCATACCACACCGTCTCACGTCATCATCAGCAACATCATCAGCAACATCATCAGCAACATCATCAGCAACATCACCAGCAACATCATCAGCAACATCATCAGCAACATCATCAGCAACATCGTCATCAACATCATCATCAACATCATCATTAACATCATCATCATCATCATCATCATCATCATCATCATCATCATCATCATCATCATCATCATCATCATCATTATCATCATCATCATGCCCGGAGGCGGTGTTGTACCGCCTCCGGGCATACCACACCGCCTCCGGGCATACAACACCGCCTCCGGGCATACTACACCGCCTCCGGGCATACCACACCGCCTCCGGGCATACAACACCGCCTCCGGGCATACTACACCGCCTCCGGGCATACCACACCGCCTCCGGGCATACAACACCGCCTCCGGGCATACTACACCGCCTCCGGGCATACCACACCGCCTCCGGGCATACAACACCGCCTCCGGGCATACTACACCGCCTCCGGGCATACCACACCGCCTCCGGGCATACAACACCGCCTCCGGGCATACAACACCGCCTCCGGGCATACCACACCGCCTCCGGGCATACAACACCGCCTCCGGGCATACAACACCGCCTCCGGGCATACCACACCGTCTCACGTCATCATCAGCAACATCATCAGCAACATCATCAGCAACATCATCAGCAACATCACCAGCAACATCATCATCAACATCATCAGCAACATCATCAGCAACATCATCAGCAACATCATCATCAACATCATCATCAACAGCAACATCATCATCAGCAACATCATCATCAGCAACATCATCATCATCATCATCATCATCATCATCATCATCATCATCATCATCATCATCATCATCATCATCATCATCATCATCATCATCATCATCATCATCATCATCATCATCATCATCATCATCATCATCATCATCATCATCATCATCATCATCATCATCATCATCATCATCATCATCATCATCATCATCATCATCATCATCATCATCATCATCATCATCATTATCATCATCATGCCCGGAGGCGGTGTTGTACCGCCTCCGGGCATACCACACCGCCTCCGGGCATACAACACCGCCTCCGGGCATACTACACCGCCTCCGGGCATACCACACCGCCTCCGGGCATACAACACCGCCTCCGGGCATACTACACCGCCTCCGGGCATACCACACCGCCTCCGGGCATACAACACCGCCTCCGGGCATACTGCACCGCCTCCGGGCATACCACACCGCCTCCGGGCATACAACACCGCCTCCGGGCATACTACACCGCCTCCGGGCATACCAGACCGCCTCAGGGCATACAACACCGCCTCCGGGCATACAACACCGCCTCCGGGCATACCACACCGCCTCCGGGCATACAACACCGCCTCCGGGCATACAACACCGCCTCCGGGCATACCACACCGCCTCCGGGCATACAACACCGCCTCCGGGCATACAACACCGCCTCCGGGCATACCACACCGTCTCACGTCATCATCAGCAACATCATCAGCAACATCATCAGCAACATCACCAGCAACATCATCAGCAACATCATCAGCAACATCATCAGCAACATCATCAGCAACATCATCAGCAACATCATCATCAACATCATCATCAACATCATCATCAACATCATCATCAACATCATCATCAACATCATCAGCAACATCATCAGCAACATCATCAGCAACATCATCAGCAACATCATCAACAACATCATCATCAGCAACATCATCATCAGCAACATCATCATCAGCAACATCATCATCATCATCATCATCATCATCATCATCATCATCATCATCATCATCATCATCATCATCATCATCATCATCATCATCATCATCATCATCATCATCATCATCATCATCATCATCATCATCATCATCATCATCATCATCATCATCATCATCATCATCATCATCATCATCATCATCATCATCATCATCATCATCATCATCATTATCATCATCATGCCCGGAGGCGGTGTTGTACCGCCCCCGGGCATACCACACCGCCTCCGGGCATACAACACCGCCTCCGGGCATACAACACCGCAAACGGGCATACCACACCGTCTCACGTCATCATCAGCAACATCATCAGCAACATCATCAGCAACATCATCAGCAACATCACCAGCAACATCATCAGCAACATCATCAGCAACATCATCAGCAACATCGTCATCAACATCATCATCAACATCATCATTAACATCATCATCATCATCATCATCATCATCATCATCATCATCATCATCATCATCATCATCATCATCATCATTATCATCATCATCATGCCCGGAGGCGGTGTTGTACCGCCTCCGGGCATACCACACCGCCTCCGGGCATACAACACCGCCTCCGGGCATACTACACCGCCTCCGGGCATACCACACCGCCTCCGGGCATACAACACCGCCTCCGGGCATACTACACCGCCTCCGGGCATACCACACCGCCTCCGGGCATACAACACCGCCTCCGGGCATACTACACCGCCTCCGGGCATACCACACCGCCTCCGGGCATACAACACCGCCTCCGGGCATACTACACCGCCTCCGGGCATACCACACCGCCTCCGGGCATACAACACCGCCTCCGGGCATACAACACCGCCTCCGGGCATACCACACCGCCTCCGGGCATACAACACCGCCTCCGGGCATACAACACCGCCTCCGGGCATACCACACCGTCTCACGTCATCATCAGCAACATCATCAGCAACATCATCAGCAACATCATCAGCAACATCACCAGCAACATCATCATCAACATCATCAGCAACATCATCAGCAACATCATCAGCAACATCATCATCAACATCATCATCAACAGCAACATCATCATCAGCAACATCATCATCAGCAACATCATCATCATCATCATCATCATCATCATCATCATCATCATCATCATCATCATCATCATCATCATCATCATCATCATCATCATCATCATCATCATCATCATCATCATCATCATCATCATCATCATCATCATCATCATCATCATCATCATCATCATCATCATCATCATCATCATCATCATCATCATCATCATCATCATCATCATCATCATCATCATCATCATCATCATCATCATCATCATCATCATCATCATCATCATCATCATCATCATCATCATCATCATCATCATCATTATCATCATCATGCCCGGAGGCGGTGTTGTACCGCCCCCGGGCATACCACACCGCCTCCGGGCATACAACACCGCCTCCGGGCATACAACACCGCAAACGGGCATACCACACCGTCTCACGTCATCATCAGCAACATCATCAGCAACATCATCAGCAACATCATCAGCAACATCACCAGCAACATCATCAGCAACATCATCAGCAACATCATCAGCAACATCATCATCAACATCATCATCAACATCATCATTAACATCATCATCAACATCAACATCATCATCATCATCATCAACATCATCATCAACATCATCATCAACATCATCATCAACATCATCATCAACATCATCATCAACATCATCATCAACATCATCAGCAACATCATCAGCAACATCATCAGCAACATCATCAGCAACATCATCAACAACATCATCATCAGCATCATCATCATCATCATCATCATCATCATCATCATCATCATCATCATCATCATCATCATCATCATCATCATCATCATCATCATCATTATCATCATCATGCCCAGAGGCGGTGTTGTGCCGCCTCCGGGCATACCACACCGCCTCCGGGCATACAACACCGCCTCCGGGCATACTACACCGCCTCCGGGCATACCACACCACCTCCGGGCATACAACACCGCCTCCGGGCATACTACACCGCCTCCGGGCATACCACACCGCCTCCGAGCATACAACACCGCCTCCGGGCATACAACACCGCCTCCGGGCATACCACACCGCCTCCGGGCATACAACACCGCCTCCGGGCATACAACACCGCAAACGGGCATACCACACCGTCTCACGTCATCATCAGCAACATCATCAGCAACATCATCAGCAACATCATCAGCAACATCACCAGCAACATCATCAGCAACATCATCAGCAATATCATCAGCAACATCATCATCAACATCATCATCAGCATCATCATTAACATCATCATCAACATCAACATCATCATCAACATCATCATCAACATCATCATCAACATCATCATCAACATCATCATCAACATCATCATCAACATCATCATCAACATCATCAGCAACATCATCAGCAACATCATCAGCAACATCATCAGCAACATCATCAGCAACATCATCAACAACATCATCATCAGCAACATCATCATCAGCAACATCATCATCAGCAACATCATCATCATCATCATCATCATCATCATCATCATCATCATCATCATCATCATCATCATCATCATCATCATCATCATCATCATCATCATCATCATCATCATCATCATCATCATCATCATCATCATCATCATCATCATCATCATCATCATCATCATCATCATCATCATCATCATCATCATCATCATCATCATCATCATCATTATCATCATCATGCCCGGAGGCGGTGTTGTACCGCCTCCGGGCATACCACACCGCCTCCGGGCATACAACACCGCCTCCGGGCATACTACACCGCCTCCGGGCATACCACACCGCCTCCGGGCATACAACACCGCCTCCGGGCATACTACACCGCCTCCGGGCATACCACACCGCCTCCGGGCATACAACACCGCCTCCGGGCATACTGCACCGCCTCCGGGCATACCACACCGCCTCCGGGCATACAACACCGCCTCCGGGCATACTACACCGCCTCCGGGCATACCAGACCGCCTCAGGGCATACAACACCGCCTCCGGGCATACAACACCGCCTCCGGGCATACCACACCGCCTCCGGGCATACAACACCGCCTCCGGGCATACAACACCGCCTCCGGGCATACCACACCGCCTCCGGGCATACAACACCGCCTCCGGGCATACAACACCGCCTCCGGGCATACCACACCGTCTCACGTCATCATCAGCAACATCATCAGCAACATCATCAGCAACATCACCAGCAACATCATCAGCAACATCATCAGCAACATCATCAGCAACATCATCAGCAACATCATCAGCAACATCATCATCAACATCATCATCAACATCATCATCAACATCATCATCAACATCATCATCAACATCATCAGCAACATCATCAGCAACATCATCAGCAACATCATCAGCAACATCATCAACAACATCATCATCAGCAACATCATCATCAGCAACATCATCATCAGCAACATCATCATCATCATCATCATCATCATCATCATCATCATCATCATCATCATCATCATCATCATCATCATCATCATCATCATCATCATCATCATCATCATCATCATCATCATCATCATCATCATCATCATCATCATCATCATCATCATCATCATCATCATCATCATCATCATCATCATCATCATCATCATCATCATCATCATCATCATCATCATCATCATCATCATCATCATCATCATCATCATCATCATCATCATCATCATCATCATCATCATCATCATCATCATCATCCTCATCATCATTATCATCATCATGCCCGGAGGCGGTGTTGTACCGCCTCCGGGCATACCACACCGCCTCCGGGCATACAACACCGCCTCCGGGCATACTACACCGCCTCCGGGCATACCACACCGCCTCCGGGCATACAACACCGCCTCCGGGCATACTACACCGCCTCCGGGCATACCACACCGCCTCCGGGCATACAACACCGCCTCCGGGCATACAACACCGCCTCCGGGCATACCACACCGCCTCCGGGCATACAACACCGCCTCCGGGCATACAACACCGCAAACGGGCATACCACACCGTCTCACGTCATCATCAGCAACATCATCAGCAACATCATCAGCAACATCATCAGCAACATCACCAGCAACATCATCAGCAACATCATCAGCAACATCATCAGCAACATCGTCATCAACATCATCATCAACATCATCATTAACATCATCATCATCATCATCATCATCATCATCATCATCATCATCATCATCATCATCATCATCATCATCATTATCATCATCATCATGCCCGGAGGCGGTGTTGTACCGCCTCCGGGCATACCACACCGCCTCCGGGCATACAACACCGCCTCCGGGCATACTACACCGCCTCCGGGCATACCACACCGCCTCCGGGCATACAACACCGCCTCCGGGCAAACTACACCGCTTCCGGGCATACCACACCGCCTCCGGGCATACAACACCGCCTCCGGGCATACTACACCGCCTCCGGGCATACCACACCGCCTCCGGGCATACAACACCGCCTCCGGGCATACTACACCGCCTCCGGGCATACCACACCGCCTCCGGGCATACAACACCGCCTCCGGGCATACAACACCGCCTCCGGGCATACCACACCGCCTCCGGGCATACAACACCGCCTCCGGGCATACAACACCGCCTCCGGGCATACCACACCGTCTCACGTCATCATCAGCAACATCATCAGCAACATCATCAGCAACATCATCAGCAACATCATCATCAACATCATCATCAACATCATCATCAACATCATCATCAACATCATCATCAACATCATCATCAACATCTTCAGCAACATCATCAGCAACATCATCATCAACATCATCAGCAACATCATCATCAACATCATCATCAGCAACATCATCATCCGCAACATCATCATCAGCAACATCCTCATCAGCAACATCATCATCAGCAACATCATCCTCAGCAACATCATCATCAGCAACATCATCATCATCATCATCATCATCATCATCATCATCATCATCATCATCATCATCATCATCATCATCATCATCATCATCATCATCATCATCATCATGCCCGGAGGCGGTGTTGTACCGCATCCGGGCATACCACACCGCCTCCGGGCATACAACACCGCCTCCGGGCATACTACACCGCCTCCGGGCATACCACACCGCCTCCGGGCATACAACACCGCCTCCGGGCATACTACACCGCCTCCGGGCATACCACACCGCCTCCGGGCATACAACACCGCCTCCGGGCATACTACACCGCCTCCGGGCATACCACACCGCCTCCGGGCATACAACACCGCCTCCGGGCATACTACACCGCCTCCGGGCATACCACACCGCCTCCGGGCATACAACACCGCCTCCGGGCATACAACACCGCCTCCGGGCATACCACACCGCCACCGGGCATACAACACCGCCTCCGGGCATACAACACCGCCTCCGGGCATACCACACCGTCTCACGTCATCATCAGCAACATCATCAGCAACATCATCAGCAACATCATCAGCAACATCACCAGCAACATCATCATCAACATCATCAGCAACATCATCAGCAACATCATCAGCAACATCATCATCAACATCATCATCAACAGCAACATCATCATCAGCAACATCATCATCAGCAACATCATCATCATCATCATCATCATCATCATCATCATCATCATCATCATCATCATCATCATCATCATCATCATCATCATCATCATCATCATCATCATCATCATCATCATCATCATCATCATCATCATCATCATCATCATCATCATCATCATCATCATCATCATCATCATCATCATCATCATCATCATCATCATCATCATCATCATCATCATCATCATCATCATCATCATCATCATCATCATCATCATCATCATCATCATCATCATCATCATCATCATCATCATCATCATCATCATCATCATCATTATCATCATCATGCCCGGAGGCGGTGTTGTACCGCCCCCGGGCATACCACACCGCCTCCGGGCATACAACACCGCCTCCGGGCATACAACACCGCAAACGGGCATACCACACCGTCTCACGTCATCATCAGCAACATCATCAGCAACATCATCAGCAACATCATCAGCAACATCACCAGCAACATCATCAGCAACATCATCAGCAACATCATCAGCAACATCATCATCAACATCATCATCAACATCATCATTAACATCATCATCAACATCAACATCATCATCATCATCATCAACATCATCATCAACATCATCATCAACATCATCATCAACATCATCATCAACATCATCATCAACATCATCATCAACATCATCAGCAACATCATCAGCAACATCATCAGCAACATCATCAGCAACATCATCAACAACATCATCATCAGCAACATCATCATCAGCAACATCATCATCAGCAACATCATCATCATCATCATCATCATCATCATCATCATCATCATCATCATCATCATCATCATCATCATCATCATCATCATCATCATCATCATCATCATCATCATCATCATCATCATCATCATCATCATCATCATCATCATCATCATCATCATCATCATCATCATCATCATCATCATCATCATCATCATCATCATCATCATCATCATCATCATTATCATCATCATGCCCAGAGGCGGTGTTGTGCCGCCTCCGGGCATACCACACCGCCTCCGGGCATACAACACCGCCTCCGGGCATACTACACCGCCTCCGGGCATACCACACCACCTCCGGGCATACAACACCGCCTCCGGGCATACTACACCGCCTCCGGGCATACCACACCGCCTCCGAGCATACAACACCGCCTCCGGGCATACAACACCGCCTCCGGGCATACCACACCGCCTCCGGGCATACAACACCGCCTCCGGGCATACAACACCGCAAACGGGCATACCACACCGTCTCACGTCATCATCAGCAACATCATCAGCAACATCATCAGCAACATCATCAGCAACATCACCAGCAACATCATCAGCAACATCATCAGCAACATCATCAGCAACATCATCATCAACATCATCATCAACATCATCATTAACATCATCATCAACATCAACATCATCATCATCATCATCAACATCATCATCAACATCATCATCAACATCATCATCAACATCATCATCATCATCATCAACATCATCATCAACATCATCAGCAACATCATCAGCAACATCATCAGCAACATCATCAGCAACATCACCAGCAACATCATCAGCAACATCATCAGCAATATCATCAGCAACATCATCATCAACATCATCATCAACATCATCATTAACATCATCATCAACATCAACATCATCATCAACATCATCATCAACATCATCATCAACATCATCATCAACATCATCATCAACATCATCATCAACATCATCATCAACATCATCATCAACATCATCAGCAACATCATCAGCAACATCATCAGCAACATCATCAGCAACATCATCAACAACATCATCATCAGCAACATCATCATCAGCAACATCATCATCAGCAACATCATCATCATCATCATCATCATCATCATCATCATCATCATCATCATCATCATCATCATCATCATCATCATCATCATCATCATCATCATCATCATCATCATCATCATCATCATCATCATCATCATCATCATCATCATCATCATCATCATCATCATCATCATCATCATCATCATCATCATCATCATCATCATCATCATCATCATTATCATCATCATGCCCGGAGGCGGTGTTGTACCGCCTCCGGGCATACCACACCGCCTCCGGGCATACAACACCGCCTCCGGGCATACTACACCGCCTCCGGGCATACCACACCGCCTCCGGGCATACAACACCGCCTCCGGGCATACTACACCGCCTCCGGGCATACCACACCGCCTCCGGGCATACAACACCGCCTCCGGGCATACTGCACCGCCTCCGGGCATACCACACCGCCTCCGGGCATACAACACCGCCTCCGGGCATACTACACCGCCTCCGGGCATACCAGACCGCCTCAGGGCATACAACACCGCCTCCGGGCATACAACACCGCCTCCGGGCATACCACACCGCCTCCGGGCATACAACACCGCCTCCGGGCATACAACACCGCCTCCGGGCATACCACACCGCCTCCGGGCATACAACACCGCCTCCGGGCATACAACACCGCCTCCGGGCATACCACACCGTCTCACGTCATCATCAGCAACATCATCAGCAACATCATCAGCAACATCACCAGCAACATCATCAGCAACATCATCAGCAACATCATCAGCAACATCATCAGCAACATCATCAGCAACATCATCATCAACATCATCAGCAACATCATCAGCAACATCATCATCAACATCATCATCAACATCATCAGCAACATCATCAGCAACATCATCAGCAACATCATCAGCAACATCATCAACAACATCATCATCAGCAACATCATAATCAGCAACATCATCATCAGCAACATCATCATCATCATCATCATCATCATCATCATCATCATCATCATCATC
>JAXIVJ010000118.1:347500-355000 GCA_036785665.1 Chirona hameri | reverse complement strand
GCCTCCGGGCATACAACACCGCCTCCGGGCATACAACACCGCAAACGGGCATACCACACCGTCTCACGTCATCATCAGCAACATCATCAGCACATCATCAGCAACATCATCAGCAACATCACCAGCAACATCATCAGCAACATCATCAGCAACATCATCAGCAACATCATCATCAACATCATCATCAACATCGTCATTAACATCATCATCAACATCAACATCATCATAAACATCATCATCAACATCATCATCAACATCATCATCAACATCATCATCAACATCATCATCAACATCATCATCAACATCATCATCAACATCATCAGCAACATCATCAGCAACATCATCAGCAACATCATCAGCAACATCATCAACAACATCATCATCAGCAACATCATCATCAGCAACATCATCATCAGCAACATCATCATCATCATCATCATCATCATCATCATCATCATCATCATCATCATCATCATCATCATCATCATCATCATCATCATCATCATCATCATCATCATCATCATCATCATCATCATCATCATCATCATCATCATCATCATCATCATCATCATCATCATCATCATCATCATCATCATCATCATCATCATCATCATCATCATCATCATCATCATCATCATCATCATTATCATCATCATGCCCGGAGGCGGTGTTGTACCGCCTCCGGGCATACCACACCGCCTCCGGGCATACAACACCGCCTCCGGGCATACTACACCGCCTCCGGGCATACCACACCGCCTCCGGGCATACAACACCGCCTCCGGGCATACTAAACCGCCTCCGGGCATACCACACCGCCTCCGGGCATACAACACCGCCTCCGGGCATACTGCACCGCCTCCGGGCATACCACACCGCCTCCGGGCATACAACACCGCCTCCGGGCATACTACACCGCCTCCGGGCATACCAGACCGCCTCAGGGCATACAACACCGCCTCCGGGCATACAACACCGCCTCCGGGCATACCACACCGCCTCCGGGCATACAACACCGCCTCCGGGCATACAACACCGCCTCCGGGCATACCACACCGCCTCCGGGCATACAACACCACCTCCGGGCATACAACACCGCCTCCGGGCATACCACACCGTCTCACGTCATCATCAGCAACATCATCAGCAACATCATCAGCAACATCACCAGCAACATCATCAGCAACATCATCAGCAACATCATCAGCAACATCATCAGCAACATCATCAGCAACATCATCATCAACATCATCATCAACATCATCATCAACATCATCATCAACATCATCATCAACATCATCAGCAACATCATCAGCAACATCATCAGCAACATCATCAGCAACATCATCAACAACATCATCATCAGCAACATCATCATCAGCAACATCATCATCAGCAACATCATCATCATCATCATCATCATCATCATCATCATCATCATCATCATCATCATCATCATCATCATCATCATCATCATCATCATCATCATCATCATCATCATCATCATCATCATCATCATCATCATCATCATCATCATCATCATCATCATCATCATCATCATCATCATCATCATCATCATCATCATCATCATCATCATCATCATCATCATCATCATCATCATCATCATCATCATCATCATCATCATCATCATCATCATCATCATCATCATCATCATCATCATCCTCATCATCATTATCATCATCATGCCCGGAGGCGGTGTTGTACCGCCTCCGGGCATACCACACCGCCTCCGGGCATACAACACCGCCTCCGGGCATACTACACCGCCTCCGGGCATACCACACCGCCTCCGGGCATACAACACCGCCTCCGGGCATACTACACCGCCTCCGGGCATACCACACCGCCTCCGGGCATACAACACCGCCTCCGGGCATACAACACCGCCTCCGGGCATACCACACCGCCTCCGGGCATACAACACCGCCTCCGGGCATACAACACCGCAAACGGGCATACCACACCGTCTCACGTCATCATCAGCAACATCATCAGCAACATCATCAGCAACATCATCAGCAACATCACCAGCAACATCATCAGCAACATCATCAGCAACATCATCAGCAACATCGTCATCAACATCATCATCAACATCATCATTAACATGATCATCATCATCATCATCATCATCATCATCATCATCATCATCATCATCATCATCATCATCATCATTATCATCATCATCATGCCCGGAGGCGGTGTTGTACCGCCTCCGGGCATACCACACCGCCTCCGGGCATACAACACCGCCTCCGGGCATACTACACCGCCTCCGGGCATACCACACCGCCTCCGGGCATACAACACCGCCTCCGGGCAAACTACACCGCCTCCGGGCATACCACACCGCCTCCGGGCATACAACACCGCCTCCGGGCATACTACACCGCCTCCGGGCATACCACACCGCCTCCGGGCATACAACACCGCCTCCGGGCATACTACACCGCCTCCGGGCATACCACACCGCCTCCGGGCATACAACACCGCCTCCGGGCATACAACACCGCCTCCGGGCATACCACACCGCCTCCGGGCATACAACACCGCCTCCGGGCATACAACACCGCCTCCGGGCATACCACACCGTCTCACGTCATCATCAGCAACATCATCAGCAACATCATCAGCAACATCATCAGCAACATCATCATCAACATCATCATCAACATCATCATCAACATCATCATCAACATCATCATCAACATCATCATCAACATCTTCAGCAACATCATCAGCAACATCATCATCAACATCATCAGCAACATCATCATCAACATCATCATCAGCAACATCATCATCCGCAACATCATCATCAGCAACATCCTCATCAGCAACATCATCATCAGCAACATCATCCTCAGCAACATCATCATCAGCAACATCATCATCATCATCATCATCATCATCATCATCATCATCATCATCATCATCATCATCATCATCATCATCATCATCATCATCATCATCATCATCATGCCCGGAGGCGGTGTTGTACCGCATCCGGGCATACCACACCGCCTCCGGGCATACAACACCGCCTCCGGGCATACTACACCGCCTCCGGGCATACCACACCGCCTCCGGGCATACAACACCGCCTCCGGGCATACTACACCGCCTCCGGGCATACCACACCGCCTCCGGGCATACAACACCGCCTCCGGGCATACTACACCGCCTCCGGGCATACCACACCGCCTCCGGGCATACAACACCGCCTCCGGGCATACTACACCGCCTCCGGGCATACCACACCGCCTCCGGGCATACAACACCGCCTCCGGGCATACAACACCGCCTCCGGGCATACCACACCGCCTCCGGGCATACAACACCGCCTCCGGGCATACAACACCGCCTCCGGGCATACCACACCGTCTCACGTCATCATCAGCAACATCATCAGCAACATCATCAGCAACATCATCAGCAACATCACCAGCAACATCATCATCAACATCATCAGCAACATCATCAGCAACATCATCAGCAACATCATCATCAACATCATCATCAACAGCAACATCATCATCAGCAACATCATCATCAGCAACATCATCATCATCATCATCATCATCATCATCATCATCATCATCATCATCATCATCATCATCATCATCATCATCATCATCATCATCATCATCATCATCATCATCATCATCATCATCATCATCATCATCATCATCATCATCATCATCATCATCATCATCATCATCATCATCATCATCATCATCATCATCATCATCATCATCATCATCATCATCATCATCATCATCATCATCATCATCATCATCATCATCATCATCATCATTATCATCATCATGCCCGGAGGCGGTGTTGTACCGCCCCCGGGCATACCACACCGCCTCCGGGCATACAACACCGCCTCCGGGCATACAACACCGCAAACGGGCATACCACACCGTCTCACGTCATCATCAGCAACATCATCAGCAACATCATCAGCAACATCATCAGCAACATCACCAGCAACATCATCAGCAACATCATCAGCAACATCATCAGCAACATCATCATCAACATCATCATCAACATCATCATTAACATCATCATCAACATCAACATCATCATCATCATCATCAACATCATCATCAACATCATCATCAACATCATCATCAACATCATCATCAACATCATCATCAACATCATCATCAACATCATCAGCAACATCATCAGCAACATCATCAGCAACATCATCAGCAACATCATCAACAACATCATCATCAGCAACATCATCATCAGCAACATCATCATCAGCAACATCATCATCATCATCATCATCATCATCATCATCATCATCATCATCATCATCATCATCATCATCATCATCATCATCATCATCATCATCATCATCATCATCATCATCATCATCATCATCATCATCATCATCATCATCATCATCATCATCATCATCATCATCATCATCATCATCATTATCATCATCATGCCCAGAGGCGGTGTTGTGCCGCCTCCGGGCATACCACACCGCCTCCGGGCATACAACACCGCCTCCGGGCATACTACACCGCCTCCGGGCATACCACACCGCCTCCGGGCATACAACACCGCCTCCGGGCATACTACACCGCCTCCGGGCATACCACACCGCCTCCGAGCATACAACACCGCCTCCGGGCATACAACACCGCCTCCGGGCATACCACACCGCCTCCGGGCATACAACACCGCCTCCGGGCATACAACACCGCAAACGGGCATACCACACCGTCTCACGTCATCATCAGCAACATCATCAGCAACATCATCAGCAACATCATCAGCAACATCACCAGCAACATCATCAGCAACATCATCAGCAATATCATCAGCAACATCATCATCAACATCATCATCAACATCATCATTAACAGCATCATCAACATCAACATCATCATCAACATCATCATCAACATCATCATCAACATCATCATCAACATCATCATCAACATCATCATCAACATCATCATCAACATCATCATCAACATCATCAGCAACATCATCAGCAACATCATCAGCAACATCATCAGCAACATCATCAACAACATCATCATCAGCAACATCATCATCAGCAACATCATCATCAGCAACATCATCATCATCATCATCATCATCATCATCATCATCATCATCATCATCATCATCATCATCATCATCATCATCATCATCATCATCATCATCATCATCATCATCATCATCATCATCATCATCATCATCATCATCATCATCATCATCATCATCATCATCATCATCATCATCATCATCATCATCATCATCATTATCATCATCATGCCCGGAGGCGGTGTTGTACCGCCTCCGGGCATACCACACCGCCTCCGGGCATACAACACCGCCTCCGGGCATACTACACCGCCTCCGGGCATACCACACCGCCTCCGGGCATACAACACCGCCTCCGGGCATACTACACCGCCTCCGGGCATACCACACCGCCTCCGGGCATACAACACCGCCTCCGGGCATACTGCACCGCCTCCGGGCATACCACACCGCCTCCGGGCATACAACACCGCCTCCGGGCATACTACACCGCCTCCGGGCATACCAGACCGCCTCAGGGCATACAACACCGCCTCCGGGCATACAACACCGCCTCCGGGCATACCACACCGCCTCCGGGCATACAACACCGCCTCCGGGCATACAACACCGCCTCCGGGCATACCACACCGCCTCCGGGCATACAACACCGCCTCCGGGCATACAACACCGCCTCCGGGCATACCACACCGTCTCACGTCATCATCAGCAACATCATCAGCAACATCATCAGCAACATCACCAGCAACATCATCAGCAACATCATCAGCAACATCATCAGCAACATCATCAGCAACATCATCAGCAACATCATCATCAACATCATCATCAACATCATCATCAACATCATCATCAACATCATCATCAACATCATCAGCAACATCATCAGCAACATCATCAGCAACATCATCAGCAACATCATCAACAACATCATCATCAGCAACATCATCATCAGCAACATCATCATCAGCAACATCATCATCATCATCATCATCATCATCATCATCATCATCATCATCATCATCATCATCATCATCATCATCATCATCATCATCATCATCATCATCATCATCATCATCATCATCATCATCATCATCATCATCATCATCATCATCATCATCATCATCATCATCATCATCATCATCATCATCATCATCATCATCATCATCATCATCATCATCATCATCATCATCATCATCATCATCATCATCATCATCATCATCATCATCATCATCATCATTATCATCATCATGCCCGGAGGCGGTGTTGTACCGCCTCCGGGCATACCACACCGCCTCCGGGCATACAACACCGCCTCCGGGCATACTACACCGCCTCCGGGCATACCACACCGCCTCCGGGCATACAACACCGCCTCCGGGCATACTACACCGCCTCCGGGCATACCACACCGCCTCCGGGCATACAACACCGCCTCCGGGCATACAACACCGCCTCCGGGCATACCACACCGCCTCCGGGCATACAACACCGCCTCCGGGCATACAACACCGCAAACGGGCATACCACACCGTCTCACGTCATCATCAGCAACATCATCAGCAACATCATCAGCAACATCATCAGCAACATCACCAGCAACATCATCAGCAACATCATCAGCAACATCATCAGCAACATCGTCATCAACATCATCATCAACATCATCATTAACATCATCATCAACATCAACATCATCATCAACATCATCATCAACATCATCATCAACATCATCATCAACATCATCATCAACATCATCATCAACATCATCATCAACATCATCATCAACATCATCAGCAACATCATCAGCAACATCATCAGCAACATCATCAGCAACATCATCAACAACATCATCATCAGCAACATCATCATCAGCAACATCATCATCAGCAACATCATCATCATCATCATCATCATCATCATCATCATCATCATCATCATCATCGTCATCATCATCATCATCATCATCATCATCATCATCATCATCATCATCATCATCATCATCATCATCATCATCATCATCATTATCATCATCATGCCCGGAGGCGGTGTTGTACCGCCTCCGGGCATACCACACCGCCTCCGGGCATACAACACCGCCTCCGGGCATACTACACCGCCTCCGGGCATACCACACCGCCTCCAGGCATACAACACCGCCTCCGGGCATACTACACCGCCTCCGGGCATACCACACCGCCTCCGGGCATACAACACCGCCTCCGGGCATACTGCACCGCCTCCGGGCATACCACACCGCCTCCGGACATACAACACCGCCTCCGGGCATACTACACCGCCTCCGGGCATACCAGACCGCCTCAGGGCATACAACACCGCCTCCGGGCATACAACACCGCCTCCGGGCATACCACACCGCCTCCGGGCATACAA
>JAXIVJ010000118.1:327500-335000 GCA_036785665.1 Chirona hameri | reverse complement strand
AACATCATCAGCAACATCATCAGCAACATCACCAGCAACATCATCATCAACATCATCAGCAACATCATCAGCAACATCATCAGCAACATCATCATCAACATCATCATCAACAGCAACATCATCATCAGCAACATCATCATCAGCAACATCATCATCATCATCATCATCATCATCATCATCATCATCATCATCATCATCATCATCATCATCATCATCATCATCATTATCATCATCATGCCCGGAGGCGGTGTTGTACCGCCTCCGGGCATACCACACCGCCTCCGGGCATACAACACCGCCTCCGGGCATACAACACCGCAAACGGGCATACCACACCGTCTCACGTCATCATCAGCAACATCATCAGCACATCATCAGCAACATCATCAGCAACATCACCAGCAACATCATCAGCAACATCATCAGCAACATCATCAGCAACATCATCATCAACATCATCATCAACATCGTCATTAACATCATCATCAACATCAACATCATCATAAACATCATCATCAACATCATCATCAACATCATCATCAACATCATCATCAACATCATCATCAACATCATCATCAACATCATCATCAACATCATCAGCAACATCATCAGCAACATCATCAGCAACATCATCAGCAACATCATCAACAACATCATCATCAGCAACATCATCATCAGCAACATCATCATCAGCAACATCATCATCATCATCATCATCATCATCATCATCATCATCATCATCATCATCATCATCATCATCATCATCATCATCATCATCATCATCATCATCATCATCATCATCATCATCATCATCATCATCATCATCATCATCATCATCATCATCATCATCATCATCATCATCATCATCATCATCATCATCATCATCATCATCATCATCATCATCATCATCATCATCATCATTATCATCATCATGCCCGGAGGCGGTGTTGTACCGCCTCCGGGCATACCACACCGCCTCCGGGCATACAACACCGCCTCCGGGCATACTACACCGCCTCCGGGCATACCACACCGCCTCCGGGCATACAACACCGCCTCCGGGCATACTAAACCGCCTCCGGGCATACCACACCGCCTCCGGGCATACAACACCGCCTCCGGGCATACTGCACCGCCTCCGGGCATACCACACCGCCTCCGGGCATACAACACCGCCTCCGGGCATACTACACCGCCTCCGGGCATACCAGACCGCCTCAGGGCATACAACACCGCCTCCGGGCATACAACACCGCCTCCGGGCATACCACACCGCCTCCGGGCATACAACACCGCCTCCGGGCATACAACACCGCCTCCGGGCATACCACACCGCCTCCGGGCATACAACACCACCTCCGGGCATACAACACCGCCTCCGGGCATACCACACCGTCTCACGTCATCATCAGCAACATCATCAGCAACATCATCAGCAACATCACCAGCAACATCATCAGCAACATCATCAGCAACATCATCAGCAACATCATCAGCAACATCATCAGCAACATCATCATCAACATCATCATCAACATCATCATCAACATCATCATCAACATCATCATCAACATCATCAGCAACATCATCAGCAACATCATCAGCAACATCATCAGCAACATCATCAACAACATCATCATCAGCAACATCATCATCAGCAACATCATCATCAGCAACATCATCATCATCATCATCATCATCATCATCATCATCATCATCATCATCATCATCATCATCATCATCATCATCATCATCATCATCATCATCATCATCATCATCATCATCATCATCATCATCATCATCATCATCATCATCATCATCATCATCATCATCATCATCATCATCATCATCATCATCATCATCATCATCATCATCATCATCATCATCATCATCATCATCATCATCATCATCATCATCATCATCATCATCATCATCATCATCATCATCATCATCATCATCATCATCATCATCATCCTCATCATCATTATCATCATCATGCCCGGAGGCGGTGTTGTACCGCCTCCGGGCATACCACACCGCCTCCGGGCATACAACACCGCCTCCGGGCATACTACACCGCCTCCGGGCATACCACACCGCCTCCGGGCATACAACACCGCCTCCGGGCATACTACACCGCCTCCGGGCATACCACACCGCCTCCGGGCATACAACACCGCCTCCGGGCATACAACACCGCCTCCGGGCATACCACACCGCCTCCGGGCATACAACACCGCCTCCGGGCATACAACACCGCAAACGGGCATACCACACCGTCTCACGTCATCATCAGCAACATCATCAGCAACATCATCAGCAACATCATCAGCAACATCACCAGCAACATCATCAGCAACATCATCAGCAACATCATCAGCAACATCGTCATCAACATCATCATCAACATCATCATTAACATGATCATCATCATCATCATCATCATCATCATCATCATCATCATCATCATCATCATCATCATCATCATTATCATCATCATCATGCCCGGAGGCGGTGTTGTACCGCCTCCGGGCATACCACACCGCCTCCGGGCATACAACACCGCCTCCGGGCATACTACACCGCCTCCGGGCATACCACACCGCCTCCGGGCATACAACACCGCCTCCGGGCAAACTACACCGCCTCCGGGCATACCACACCGCCTCCGGGCATACAACACCGCCTCCGGGCATACTACACCGCCTCCGGGCATACCACACCGCCTCCGGGCATACAACACCGCCTCCGGGCATACTACACCGCCTCCGGGCATACCACACCGCCTCCGGGCATACAACACCGCCTCCGGGCATACAACACCGCCTCCGGGCATACCACACCGCCTCCGGGCATACAACACCGCCTCCGGGCATACAACACCGCCTCCGGGCATACCACACCGTCTCACGTCATCATCAGCAACATCATCAGCAACATCATCAGCAACATCATCAGCAACATCATCATCAACATCATCATCAACATCATCATCAACATCATCATCAACATCATCATCAACATCATCATCAACATCTTCAGCAACATCATCAGCAACATCATCATCAACATCATCAGCAACATCATCATCAACATCATCATCAGCAACATCATCATCCGCAACATCATCATCAGCAACATCCTCATCAGCAACATCATCATCAGCAACATCATCCTCAGCAACATCATCATCAGCACATCATCATCATCATCATCATCATCATCATCATCATCATCATCATCATCATCATCATCATCATCATCATCATCATCATCATCATCATCATCATCATGCCCGGAGGCGGTGTTGTACCGCATCCGGGCATACCACACCGCCTCCGGGCATACAACACCGCCTCCGGGCATACTACACCGCCTCCGGGCATACCACACCGCCTCCGGGCATACAACACCGCCTCCGGGCATACTACACCGCCTCCGGGCATACCACACCGCCTCCGGGCATACAACACCGCCTCCGGGCATACTACACCGCCTCCGGGCATACCACACCGCCTCCGGGCATACAACACCGCCTCCGGGCATACTACACCGCCTCCGGGCATACCACACCGCCTCCGGGCATACAACACCGCCTCCGGGCATACAACACCGCCTCCGGGCATACCACACCGCCTCCGGGCATACAACACCGCCTCCGGGCATACAACACCGCCTCCGGGCATACCACACCGTCTCACGTCATCATCAGCAACATCATCAGCAACATCATCAGCAACATCATCAGCAACATCACCAGCAACATCATCATCAACATCATCAGCAACATCATCAGCAACATCATCAGCAACATCATCATCAACAACATCATCATCAACAGCAACATCATCATCAGCAACATCATCATCAGCAACATCATCATCATCATCATCATCATCATCATCATCATCATCATCATCATCATCATCATCATCATCATCATCATCATCATCATCATCATCATCATCATCATCATCATCATCATCATCATCATCATCATCATCATCATCATCATCATCATCATCATCATCATCATCATCATCATCATCATCATCATCATCATCATCATCATCATCATCATCATCATCATCATCATCATCATCATCATCATCATCATCATCATCATCATCATTATCATCATCATGCCCGGAGGCGGTGTTGTACCGCCCCCGGGCATACCACACCGCCTCCGGGCATACAACACCGCCTCCGGGCATACAACACCGCAAACGGGCATACCACACCGTCTCACGTCATCATCAGCAACATCATCAGCAACATCATCAGCAACATCATCAGCAACATCACCAGCAACATCATCAGCAACATCATCAGCAACATCATCAGCAACATCATCATCAACATCATCATCAACATCATCATTAACATCATCATCAACATCAACATCATCATCATCATCATCAACATCATCATCAACATCATCATCAACATCATCATCAACATCATCATCAACATCATCATCAACATCATCATCAACATCATCAGCAACATCATCAGCAACATCATCAGCAACATCATCAGCAACATCATCAACAACATCATCAACAACATCATCATCAGCAACATCATCATCAGCAACATCATCATCAGCAACATCATCATCATCATCATCATCATCATCATCATCATCATCATCATCATCATCATCATCATCATCATCATCATCATCATCATCATCATCATCATCATCATCATCATCATCATCATCATCATCATCATCATCATCATCATCATCATCATCATCATCATCATCATCATCATCATTATCATCATCATGCCCAGAGGCGGTGTTGTGCCGCCTCCGGGCATACCACACCGCCTCCGGGCATACAACACCGCCTCCGGGCATACTACACCGCCTCCGGGCATACCACACCGCCTCCGGGCATACAACACCGCCTCCGGGCATACTACACCGCCTCCGGGCATACCACACCGCCTCCGAGCATACAACACCGCCTCCGGGCATACAACACCGCCTCCGGGCATACCACACCGCCTCCGGGCATACAACACCGCCTCCGGGCATACAACACCGCAAACGGGCATACCACACCGTCTCACGTCATCATCAGCAACATCATCAGCAACATCATCAGCAACATCATCAGCAACATCACCAGCAACATCATCAGCAACATCATCAGCAATATCATCAGCAACATCATCATCAACATCATCATCAACATCATCATTAACAGCATCATCAACATCAACATCATCATCAACATCATCATCAACATCATCATCAACATCATCATCAACATCATCATCAACATCATCATCAACATCATCATCAACATCATCATCAACATCATCAGCAACATCATCAGCAACATCATCAGCAACATCATCAGCAACATCATCAACAACATCATCATCAGCAACATCATCATCAGCAACATCATCATCAGCAACATCATCATCATCATCATCATCATCATCATCATCATCATCATCATCATCATCATCATCATCATCATCATCATCATCATCATCATCATCATCATCATCATCATCATCATCATCATCATCATCATCATCATCATCATCATCATCATCATCATCATCATCATCATCATCATCATCATCATCATCATCATCATTATCATCATCATGCCCGGAGGCGGTGTTGTACCGCCTCCGGGCATACCACACCGCCTCCGGGCATACAACACCGCCTCCGGGCATACTACACCGCCTCCGGGCATACCACACCGCCTCCGGGCATACAACACCGCCTCCGGGCATACTACACCGCCTCCGGGCATACCACACCGCCTCCGGGCATACAACACCGCCTCCGGGCATACTGCACCGCCTCCGGGCATACCACACCGCCTCCGGGCATACAACACCGCCTCCGGGCATACTACACCGCCTCCGGGCATACCAGACCGCCTCAGGGCATACAACACCGCCTCCGGGCATACAACACCGCCTCCGGGCATACCACACCGCCTCCGGGCATACAACACCGCCTCCGGGCATACAACACCGCCTCCGGGCATACCACACCGCCTCCGGGCATACAACACCGCCTCCGGGCATACAACACCGCCTCCGGGCATACCACACCGTCTCACGTCATCATCAGCAACATCATCAGCAACATCATCAGCAACATCACCAGCAACATCATCAGCAACATCATCAGCAACATCATCAGCAACATCATCAGCAACATCATCAGCAACATCATCATCAACATCATCATCAACATCATCATCAACATCATCATCAACATCATCATCAACATCATCAGCAACATCATCAGCAACATCATCAGCAACATCATCAGCAACATCATCAACAACATCATCATCAGCAACATCATCATCAGCAACATCATCATCAGCAACATCATCATCATCATCATCATCATCATCATCATCATCATCATCATCATCATCATCATCATCATCATCATCATCATCATCATCATCATCATCATCATCATCATCATCATCATCATCATCATCATCATCATCATCATCATCATCATCATCATCATCATCATCATCATCATCATCATCATCATCATCATCATCATCATCATCATCATCATCATCATCATCATCATCATCATCATCATCATCATCATCATCATCATCATCATCATCATTATCATCATCATGCCCGGAGGCGGTGTTGTACCGCCTCCGGGCATACCACACCGCCTCCGGGCATACAACACCGCCTCCGGGCATACTACGCCTCCGGGCATACCACACCGCCTCCGGGCATACAACACCGCCTCCGGGCATACTACACCGCCTCCGGGCATACCACACCGCCTCCGGGCATACAACACCGCCTCCGGGCATACAACACCGCCTCCGGGCCCACACCGCCTCCGGGCATACAACACCGCCTCCGGGCATACAACACCGCAAACGGGCATACCACACCGTCTCACGTCATCATCAGCAACATCATCAGCAACATCATCAGCAACATCATCAGCAACATCACCAGCAACATCATCAGCAACATCATCAGCAACATCATCAGCAACATCGTCATCAACATCATCATCAACATCATCATTAACATCATCATCAACATCAACATCATCATCAACATCATCATCAACATCATCATCAACATCATCATCAACATCATCATCAACATCATCATCAACATCATCATCAACATCATCATCAACATCATCAGCAACATCATCAGCAACATCATCAGCAACATCATCAGCAACATCATCAACAACATCATCATCAGCAACATCATCATCAGCAACATCATCATCAGCAACATCATCATCATCATCATCATCATCATCATCATCATCATCATCATCATCATCGTCATCATCATCATCATCATCATCATCATCATCATCATCATCATCATCATCATCATCATCATCATCATCATCATCATCATTATCATCATCATGCCCGGAGGCGGTGTTGTACCGCCTCCGGGCATACCACACCGCCTCCGGGCATACAACACCGC
>JAXIVJ010000118.1:317500-322500 GCA_036785665.1 Chirona hameri | reverse complement strand
AACATCATCAGCAACATCATCAGCAACATCATCAGCAACATCGTCATCAACATCATCATCAACATCATCATTAACATCATCATCATCATCATCATCATCATCATCATCATCATCATCATCATCATCATCATCATCATCATCATTATCATCATCATCATGCCCGGAGGCGGTGTTGTATCGCCTCCGGGCATACCACACCGCCTCCGGGCATACAACACCGCCTCCGGGCATACTACACCGCCTCCGGGCATACCACACCGCCTCCGGGCATACAACACCGCCTCCGGGCAAACTACACCGCCTCCGGGCATACCACACCGCCTCCGGGCATACAACACCGCCTCCGGGCATACTACACCGCCTCCGGGCATACCACACCGCCTCCGGGCATACAACACCGCCTCCGGGCATACTACACCGCCTCCGGGCATACCACACCGCCTCCGGGCATACAACACCGCCTCCGGGCATACAACACCGCCTCCGGGCATACCACACCGCCTCCGGGCATACAACACCGCCTCCGGGCATACAACACCGCCTCCGGGCATACCACACCGTCTCACGTCATCATCAGCAACATCATCAGCAACATCATCAGCAACATCATCAGCAACATCATCATCAACATCATCATCAACATCATCATCAACATCATCATCAACATCATCATCAACATCATCATCAACATCTTCAGCAACATCATCAGCAACATCATCATCAACATCATCAGCAACATCATCATCAACATCATCATCAGCAACATCATCATCCGCAACATCATCATCAGCAACATCCTCATCAGCAACATCATCATCAGCAACATCATCCTCAGCAACATCATCATCAGCAACATCATCATCATCATCATCATCATCATCATCATCATCATCATCATCATCATCATCATCATCATCATCATCATCATCATCATCATCATCATCATCATCATGCCCGGAGGCGGTGTTGTACCGCATCCGGGCATACCACACCGCCTCCGGGCATACAACACCGCCTCCGGGCATACTACACCGCCTCCGGGCATACCACACCGCCTCCGGGCATACAACACCGCCTCCGGGCATACTACACCGCCTCCGGGCATACCACACCGCCTCCGGGCATACAACACCGCCTCCGGGCATACTACACCGCCTCCGGGCATACCACACCGCCTCCGGGCATACAACACCGCCTCCGGGCATACTACACCGCCTCCGGGCATACCACACCGCCTCCGGGCATACAACACCGCCTCCGGGCATACAACACCGCCTCCGGGCATACCACACCGCCTCCGGGCATACAACACCGCCTCCGGGCATACAACACCGCCTCCGGGCATACCACACCGTCTCACGTCATCATCAGCAACATCATCAGCAACATCATCAGCAACATCATCAGCAACATCACCAGCAACATCATCATCAACATCATCAGCAACATCATCAGCAACATCATCAGCAACATCATCATCAACATCATCATCAACAGCAACATCATCATCAGCAACATCATCATCAGCAACATCATCATCATCATCATCATCATCATCATCATCATCATCATCATCATCATCATCATCATCATCATCATCATCATCATCATCATCATCATCATCATCATCATCATCATCATCATCATCATCATCATCATCATCATCATCATCATCATCATCATCATCATCATCATCATCATCATCATCATCATCATCATCATCATCATCATCATCATCATCATCATCATCATCATCATCATCATCATCATCATCATCATCATCATCATCATCATCATTATCATCATCATGCCCGGAGGCGGTGTTGTACCGCCCCCGGGCATACCACACCGCCTCCGGGCATACAACACCGCCTCCGGGCATACAACACCGCAAACGGGCATACCACACCGTCTCACGTCATCATCAGCAACATCATCAGCAACATCATCAGCAACATCATCAGCAACATCACCAGCAACATCATCAGCAACATCATCAGCAACATCATCAGCAACATCATCATCAACATCATCATCAACATCATCATTAACATCATCATCAACATCAACATCATCATCATCATCATCAACATCATCATCAACATCATCATCAACATCATCATCAACATCATCATCAACATCATCATCAACATCATCATCAACATCATCAGCAACATCATCAGCAACATCATCAGCAACATCATCAGCAACATCATCAACAACATCATCATCAGCAACATCATCATCAGCAACATCATCATCAGCAACATCATCATCATCATCATCATCATCATCATCATCATCATCATCATCATCATCATCATCATCATCATCATCATCATCATCATCATCATCATCATCATCATCATCATCATCATCATCATCATCATCATCATCATCATCATCATCATCATCATCATCATCATCATCATCATCATCATCATCAACATCATCATCATCATTATCATCATCATGCCCAGAGGCGGTGTTGTGCCGCCTCCGGGCATACCACACCGCCTCCGGGCATACAACACCGCCTCCGGGCATACTACACCGCCTCCGGGCATACCACACCGCCTCCGGGCATACAACACCGCCTCCGGGCATACTACACCGCCTCCGGGCATACCACACCGCCTCCGAGCATACAACACCGCCTCCGGGCATACAACACCGCCTCCGGGCATACCACACCGCCTCCGGGCATACAACACCGCCTCCGGGCATACAACACCGCAAACGGGCATACCACACCGTCTCACGTCATCATCAGCAACATCATCAGCAACATCATCAGCAACATCATCAGCAACATCACCAGCAACATCATCAGCAACATCATCAGCAATATCATCAGCAACATCATCATCAACATCATCATCAACATCATCATTAACAGCATCATCAACATCAACATCATCATCAACATCATCATCAACATCATCATCAACATCATCATCAACATCATCATCAACATCATCATCAACATCATCATCAACATCATCATCAACATCATCAGCAACATCATCAGCAACATCATCAGCAACATCATCAGCAACATCATCAACAACATCATCATCAGCAACATCATCATCAGCAACATCATCATCAGCAACATCATCATCATCATCATCATCATCATCATCATCATCATCATCATCATCATCATCATCATCATCATCATCATCATCATCATCATCATCATCATCATCATCATCATCATCATCATCATCATCATCATCATCATCATCATCATCATCATCATCATCATCATCATCATCATCATCATCATCATCATCATCATCATCATTATCATCATCATGCCCGGAGGCGGTGTTGTACCGCCTCCGGGCATACCACACCGCCTCCGGGCATACAACACCGCCTCCGGGCATACTACACCGCCTCCGGGCATACCACACCGCCTCCGGGCATACAACACCGCCTCCGGGCATACTACACCGCCTCCGGGCATACCACACCGCCTCCGGGCATACAACACCGCCTCCGGGCATACTGCACCGCCTCCGGGCATACCACACCGCCTCCGGGCATACAACACCGCCTCCGGGCATACTACACCGCCTCCGGGCATACCAGACCGCCTCAGGGCATACAACACCGCCTCCGGGCATACAACACCGCCTCCGGGCATACCACACCGCCTCCGGGCATACAACACCGCCTCCGGGCATACAACACCGCCTCCGGGCATACCACACCGCCTCCGGGCATACAACACCGCCTCCGGGCATACAACACCGCCTCCGGGCATACCACACCGTCTCACGTCATCATCAGCAACATCATCAGCAACATCATCAGCAACATCACCAGCAACATCATCAGCAACATCATCAGCAACATCATCAGCAACATCATCAGCAACATCATCAGCAACATCATCATCAACATCATCATCAACATCATCATCAACATCATCATCAACATCATCATCAACATCATCAGCAACATCATCAGCAACATCATCAGCAACATCATCAGCAACATCATCAACAACATCATCATCAGCAACATCATCATCAGCAACATCATCATCAGCAACATCATCATCATCATCATCATCATCATCATCATCATCATCATCATCATCATCATCATCATCATCATCATCATCATCATCATCATCATCATCATCATCATCATCATCATCATCATCATCATCATCATCATCATCATCATCATCATCATCATCATCATCATCATCATCATCATCATCATCATCATCATCATCATCATCATCATCATCATCATCATCATCATCATCATCATCATCATCATCATCATCATCATCATCATCATCATCATCATCATCATCATCATCATCATCATCATCATCATCATCATCATCATCATTATCATCATCATGCCCGGAGGCGGTGTTGTACCGCCTCCGGGCATACCACACCGCCTCCGGGCATACAACACCGCCTCCGGGCATACTACACCGCCTCCGGGCATACCACACTGCCTCCGGGCATACAACACCGCCTCCGGGCATACTACACCGCCTCCGGCCATACCACACCGCCTCCGGGCATACAACACCGCCTCCGGGCATACAACACCGCCTCCGGGCATACCACACCGCCTCCGGGCATACAACACCGCCTCCGGGCATACAACACCGCAAACGGGCATACCACACCGTCTCACGTCATCATCAGCAACATCATCAGCAACATCATCAGCAACATCATCAGCAACATCACCAGCAACATCATCAGCAACATCATCAGCAACATCATCAGCAACATCGTCATCAACATCATCATCAACATCATCATTAACATCATCATCAACATCAACATCATCATCAACATCATCATCAACATCATCATCAACATCATCATCAACATCATCATCAACATCATCATCAACATCATCATCAACATCATCATCAACATCATCAGCAACATCATCAGCAACATCATCAGCAACATCATCAGCAACATCATCAACAACATCATCATCATCAT
>JAXIVJ010000118.1:310000-312500 GCA_036785665.1 Chirona hameri | reverse complement strand
CCTCCGGGCATACTACACCGCCTCCGGGCATACCACACCGCCTCCGGGCATACAACACCGCCTCCGGGCATACTACACCGCCTCCGGCCATACCACACCGCCTCCGGGCATACAACACCGCCTCCGGGCATACAACACCGCCTCCGGGCATACCACACCGCCTCCGGGCATACAACACCGCCTCCGGGCATACAACACCGCAAACGGGCATACCACACCGTCTCACGTCATCATCAGCAACATCATCAGCAACATCATCAGCAACATCATCAGCAACATCACCAGCAACATCATCAGCAACATCATCAGCAACATCATCAGCAACATCGTCATCAACATCATCATCAACATCATCATTAACATCATCATCAACATCAACATCATCATCAACATCATCATCAACATCATCATCAACATCATCATCAACATCATCATCAACATCATCATCAACATCATCATCAACATCATCATCAACATCATCAGCAACATCATCAGCAACATCATCAGCAACATCATCAGCAACATCATCAACAACATCATCATCAGCAACATCATCATCAGCAACATCATCATCAGCAACATCATCATCATCATCATCATCATCATCATCATCATCATCATCATCATCATCATCATCATCATCATCATCATCATCATCATCATCATCATCATCATCATCATCATCATCATCATCATCATCATCATCATCATCATTATCATCATCATGCCCGGAGGCGGTGTTGTACCGCCTCCGGGCATACCACACCGCCTCCGGGCATACAACACCGCCTCCGGGCATACTACACCGCCTCCGGGCATACCACACCGCCTCCAGGCATACAACACCGCCTCCGGGCATACTACACCGCCTCCGGGCATACCACACCGCCTCCGGGCATACAACACCGCCTCCGGGCATACTGCACCGCCTCCGGGCATACCACACCGCCTCCGGACATACAACACCGCCTCCGGGCATACTACACCGCCTCCGGGCATACCAGACCGCCTCAGGGCCACAACACCGCCTCCGGGCATACGACACCGCCTCCGGGCATACCACACCGCCTCCGGGCATACAACACCGCCTCCGGGCATACCACACCGCCTCCGGGCATACAACACCGCCTCCGGGCATACAACACCGCCTCCGGGCATACCACACCGTCTCACGTCATCATCAGCAACATCATCAGCAACATCATCAGCAACATCACCAGCAACATCATCAGCAACATCATCAGCAACATCATCAGCAACATCATCAGCAACATCATCAGCAACATCATCATCAACATCATCATCAACATCATCATCAACATCATCATCAACATCATCATCAACATCAACATCATCATGAACATCATCATCAACATCATCATCAACATCATCATCAACATCATCATCAACATCATCATCAACATCATCATCAACATCATCATCAACATCATCATCAACATCATCATCAACATCATCAGCAATAATCAGCAACATCATCATCAACATCATGAGCAACATCATCAACAACATCATCATCAGCAACATCATCATCAGCAACATCATCATCAGCAACATCATCATCATCATCATCATCATCATCATCTTCATCATCATCATCATCATCATCATCATCATCATCATCATCATCATCATCATCATCATCATCATCATCATCATCATCATCATCATCATCATCATCATCATCATCATCATCATCATCATCATCATCATCATCATCATCATCATCATCATCATCATCATCATCATCATCATCATCATCATCATCATCATCATCATCATCATCATCATCATCATCATCATCATCATCATCATCATCATCATCATCATCATCATCATCATCATTATCATCATCATCATGCCCGGAGGCGGTGTTGTACCGCCTCCGGACATACCACACCGCCTCCGGGCATACAACACCGCCTCCGGGCATACTACACCGCCTCCGGGCATACCACACCGCCTCCGGGCATACAACACCGCCTCCGGGCAAACTACACCGCCTCCGGGCATACCACACCGCCTCCGGGCATACAACACCGCCTCCGGGCATACTACACCGCCTCCGGGCATACCACACCGCCTCCGGGCATACAACACCGCCTCCGGGCATACTACACCGCCTCCGGGCATACCACACCGCCTCCGGGCATACAACACCGCCTCCGGGCATACAACACCGCCTCCGGGCATACCACACCGCCTCCGGGCATACAACACCGCCTCCGGGCATACAACACCGCCTCCGGGCATACCACACCGTCTCACGTCATCATCAGCAACATCATCAGCAACATCATCAGCAACATCATCAGCAACATCATCATCAACATCATCATCAACATCATCATCAACATCATCATCAACATCATCATCAACATCATCATCAACATCTTCAGCAACATCATCAGCAACATCATCATCAACATCATCAGCAACATCATCATCAACATCATCATCAGCAACATCATCATCCGCAACA
>JAXIVJ010000118.1:270000-272500 GCA_036785665.1 Chirona hameri | reverse complement strand
ATCATCATCATCATCATCATCATCATCATCATCATCATCATCATCATCATCATCATCATCATCATCATCATCATCATCATCATCATCATCATCATCATTATCATCATCATCATGCCCGGAGGCGGTGTTGTACCGCCTCCGGACATACCACACCGCCTCCGGGCATACAACACCGCCTCCGGGCATACTACACCGCCTCCGGGCATACCACACCGCCTCCGGGCATACAACACCGCCTCCGGGCAAACTACACCGCCTCCGGGCATACCACACCGCCTCCGGGCATACAACACCGCCTCCGGGCATACTACACCGCCTCCGGGCATACCACACCGCCTCCGGGCATACAACACCGCCTCCGGGCATACTACACCGCCTCCGGGCATACCACACCGCCTCCGGGCATACAACACCGCCTCCGGGCATACAACACCGCCTCCGGGCATACCACACCGCCTCCGGGCATACAACACCGCCTCCGGGCATACAACACCGCCTCCGGGCATACCACACCGTCTCACGTCATCATCAGCAACATCATCAGCAACATCATCAGCAACATCATCAGCAACATCATCATCAACATCATCATCAACATCATCATCAACATCATCATCAACATCATCATCAACATCATCATCAACATCTTCAGCAACATCATCAGCAACATCATCATCAACATCATCAGCAACATCATCATCAACATCATCATCAGCAACATCATCATCCGCAACATCATCATCAGCAACATCCTCATCAGCAACATCATCATCAGCAACATCATCCTCAGCAACATCATCATCAGCAACATCATCATCATCATCATCATCATCATCATCATCATCATCATCATCATCATCATCATCATCATCATCATCATCATCATCATCATCATCATCATCATCATCATCATCATGCCCGGAGGCGGTGTTGTACCGCATCCGGGCATACCACACCGCCTCCGGGCATACAACACCGCCTCCGGGCATACTACACCGCCTCCGGGCATACCACACCGCCTCCGGGCATACAACACCGCCTCCGGGCATACTACACCGCCTCCGGGCATACAACACCGCAAACGGGCAGCAACATCATCAGCAACATCATCAGCAACATCACCAGCAACATCATCAGCAACATCATCAGCAACATCATCAGCAACATCATCATCAACATCATCATCAACATCATCATTAACATCATCATCAACATCAACATCATCATCATCATCATCAACATCATCATCAACATCATCATCAACATCATCATCAACATCATCATCAACATCATCATCAACATCATCATCAACATCATCAGCAACATCATCAGCAACATCATCAGCAACATCATCAGCAACATCATCAACAACATCATCATCAGCAACATCATCATCAGCAACATCATCATCAGCAACATCATCATCATCATCATCATCATCATCATCATCATCATCATCATCATCATCATCATCATCATCATCATCATCATCATCATCATCATCATCATCATCATCATCATCATCATCATCATCATCATCATCATCATGCCCGGAGGCGGTGTTGTACCGCCTCCGGGCATACCACACCGCCTCCGGGCATACAACACCGCCTCCGGGCATACTACACCGCCTCCGGGCATACCACACCGCCTCCGGGCATACAACACCGCCTCCGGGCATACTACACCGCCTCCGGGCATACCACACCGCCTCCGAGCATACAACACCACCTCCGGGCATACAACACCGCCTCCGGGCATACCACACCGCCTCCGGGCATACAACACCGCCTCCGGGCATACAACACCGCAAACGGGCATACCACACCGTCTCACGTCATCATCAGCAACATCATCAGCAACATCATCAGCAACATCATCAGCAACATCACCAGCAACATCATCAGCAACATCATCAGCAACATCATCAGCAACATCATCATCAACATCATCATCAACATCATCATTAACATCATCATCAACATCAACATCATCATCAACATCATCATCAACATCATCATCAACATCATCATCAACATCATCATCAACATCATCATCAACATCATCATCAACATCATCATCAACATCATCAGCAACATCATCAGCAACATCATCAGCAACATCATCAGCAACATCATCAACAACATCATCATCAGCAACATCATCATCAGCAACATCATCATCAGCAACATCATCATCATCAACATCATCATCATCATCATCATCATCATCATCATCATCATCATCATCATCATCATCATCATCATCATCATCATCATCATCATCATCATCATCATCATCATCATCATCATCATCATCATCATCATCATCATCATCATTATCATCATCATGCCCGGAGGCGGTGTTGTACCGCCTCCGGGCATACCACACCGCCTCCGGGCATACAACACCGCCTCCGGGCATACTACACCGCCTCCGGGCATACCACACCGCCTCCGGGCATACAACACCGCATCCGGGCATACTACACCGCCTCCGG
>JAXIVJ010000118.1:260000-265000 GCA_036785665.1 Chirona hameri | reverse complement strand
ACTACACCGCCTCCGGGCATACCACACCGCCTCCGGGCATACAACACCGCCTCCGGGCATACTACACCGCCTCCGGGCATACCACACCGCCTCCGGGCATACAACACCGCCTCCGGGCATACTGCACCGCCTCCGGGCATACCACACCGCCTCCGGGCATACAACACCGCCTCCGGGCATACTACACCGCCTCCGGGCATACCAGACCGCCTCAGGGCATACAACACCGCCTCCGGGCATACAACACCGCCTCCGGGCATACCACACCGCCTCCGGGCATACAACACCGCCTCCGGGCATACAACACCGCCTCCGGGCATACCACACCGCCTCCGGGCATACAACACCGCCTCCGGGCATACAACACCGCCTCCGGGCATACCACACCGTCTCACGTCATCATCAGCAACATCATCAGCAACATCATCAGCAACATCACCAGCAACATCATCAGCAACATCATCAGCAACATCATCAGCAACATCATCAGCAACATCATCAGCAACATCATCATCAACATCATCATCAACATCATCATCAACATCATCATCAACATCATCATCAACATCATCAGCAACATCATCAGCAACATCATCAGCAACATCATCAGCAACATCATCAACAACATCATCATCAGCAACATCATCATCAGCAACATCATCATCAGCAACATCATCATCATCATCATCATCATCATCATCATCATCATCATCATCATCATCATCATCATCATCATCATCATCATCATCATCATCATCATCATCATCATCATCATCATCATCATCATCATCATCATCATCATCATCATCATCATCATCATCATCATCATCATCATCATCATCATCATCATCATCATCATCATCATCATCATCATCATCATCATCATCATCATCATCATCATCATCATCATCATCATCATCATCATCATCATCATCATCATCATCATCATCATCATCATCATCATCATCATCATCATCATCATCATCATCATTATCATCATCATGCCCGGAGGCGGTGTTGTACCGCCTCCGGGCATACCACACCGCCTCCGGGCATACAACACCGCCTCCGGGCATACTACACCGCCTACGGGCATACCACACCGCCTCCGGGCATACAACACCGCCTCCGGGCATACTACACCGCCTCCGGGCATACCACACCGCCTCCGGGCATACAACACCGCCTCCGGGCATACAACACCGCCTCCGGGCATACCACACCGCCTCCGGGCATACAACACCGCCTCCGGGCATACAACACCGCAAACGGGCATACCACACCGTCTCACGTCATCATCAGCAACATCATCAGCAACATCATCAGCAACATCATCAGCAACATCACCAGCAACAACATCAGCAACATCATCAGCAACATCATCAGCAACATCGTCATCAACATCATCATCAACATCATCATTAACATCATCATCAACATCAACATCATCATCAACATCATCATCAACATCATCATCAACATCATCATCAACATCATCATCAACATCATCATCAACATCATCATCAACATCATCATCAACATCATCAGCAACATCATCAGCAACATCATCAGCAACATCATCAGCAACATCATCAACAACATCATCATCAGCAACATCATCATCAGCAACATCATCATCAGCAACATCATCATCATCATCATCATCATCATCATCATCATCATCATCATCATCATCATCATCATCATCATCATCATCATCATCATCATCATCATCATCATCATCATCATCATCATCATCATCATCATCATCATCATCATCATTATCATCATCATGCCCGGAGGCGGTGTTGTACCGCCTCCGGGCATACCACACCGCCTCCGGGCATACAACACCGCCTCCGGGCATACTACACCGCCTCCGGGCATACCACACCGCCTCCAGGCATACAACACCGCCTCCGGGCATACTACACCGCCTCCGGGCATACCACACCGCCTCCGGGCATACAACACCGCCTCCGGGCATACTGCACCGCCTCCGGGCATACCACACCGCCTCCGGGCATACAACACCGCCTCCGGGCATACTACACCGCCTCCGGGCATACCAGACCGCCTCAGGGCATACAACACCGCCTCCGGGCATACAACACCGCCTCCGGGCATACCACACCGCCTCCGGGCATACAACACCGCCTCCGGGCATACCACACCGCCTCCGGGCATACAACACCGCCTCCGGGCATACAACACCGCCTCCGGGCATACCACACCGTCTCACGTCATCATCAGCAACATCATCAGCAACATCATCAGCAACATCACCAGCAACATCATCAGCAACATCATCAGCAACATCATCAGCAACATCATCAGCAACATCATCAGCAACATCATCATCAACATCATCATCAACATCATCATCAACATCATCATCAACATCATCATCAACATCAACATCATCATGAACATCATCATCAACATCATCATCAACATCATCATCAACATCATCATCAACATCATCATCAACATCATCATCAACATCATCATCAACATCATCATCAACATCATCATCAACATCATCAGCAATAATCAGCAACATCATCATCAACATCATGAGCAACATCATCAACAACATCATCATCAGCAACATCATCATCAGCAACATCATCATCAGCAACATCATCATCATCATCATCATCATCATCATCTTCATCATCATCATCATCATCATCATCATCATCATCATCATCATCATCATCATCATCATCATCATCATCATCATCATCATCATCATCATCATCATCATCATCATCATCATCATCATCATCATCATCATCATCATCATCATCATCATCATCATCATCATCATCATCATCATCATCATCATCATCATCATCATCATCATCATCATCATCATCATCATCATCATCATCATCATTATCATCATCATCATGCCCGGAGGCGGTGTTGTACCGCCTCCGGACATACCACACCGCCTCCGGGCATACAACACCGCCTCCGGGCATACTACACCGCCTCCGGGCATACCACACCGCCTCCGGGCATACAACACCGCCTCCGGGCAAACTACACCGCCTCCGGGCATACCACACCGCCTCCGGGCATACAACACCGCCTCCGGGCATACTACACCGCCTCCGGGCATACCACACCGCCTCCGGGCATACAACACCGCCTCCGGGCATACTACACCGCCTCCGGGCATACCACACCGCCTCCGGGCATACAACACCGCCTCCGGGCATACAACACCGCCTCCGGGCATACCACACCGCCTCCGGGCATACAACACCGCCTCCGGGCATACAACACCGCCTCCGGGCATACCACACCGTCTCACGTCATCATCAGCAACATCATCAGCAACATCATCAGCAACATCATCAGCAACATCATCATCAACATCATCATCAACATCATCATCAACATCATCATCAACATCATCATCAACATCATCATCAACATCTTCAGCAACATCATCAGCAACATCATCATCAACATCATCAGCAACATCATCATCAACATCATCATCAGCAACATCATCATCCGCAACATCATCATCAGCAACATCCTCATCAGCAACATCATCATCAGCAACATCATCCTCAGCAACATCATCATCAGCAACATCATCATCATCATCATCATCATCATCATCATCATCATCATCATCATCATCATCATCATCATCATCATCATCATCATCATCATCATCATCATCATCATCATCATGCCCGGAGGCGGTGTTGTACCGCATCCGGGCATACCACACCGCCTCCGGGCATACAACACCGCCTCCGGGCATACTACACCGCCTCCGGGCATACCACACCGCCTCCGGGCATACAACACCGCCTCCGGGCATACAACACCGCCTCCGGGCATACCACACCGCCTCCGGGCATACAACACCGCCTCCGGGCATACAACACCGCAAACGGGCATACCACACCGTCTCACGTCATCATCAGCAACATCATCAGCAACATCATCAGCAACATCATCAGCAACATCACCAGCAACATCATCAGCAACATCATCAGCAACATCATCAGCAACATCGTCATCAACATCATCATCAACATCATCATTAACATCATCATCAACATCAACATCATCATCAACATCATCATCAACATCATCATCAACATCATCATCAACATCATCATCAACATCATCATCAACATCATCATCAACATCATCATCAACATCATCAGCAATAATCAGCAACATCATCATCAACATCATGAGCAACATCATCAACAACATCATCATCAGCAACATCATCATCAGCAACATCATCATCAGCAACATCATCATCATCTTCATCATCATCATCATCTTCATCATCATCATCATCATCATCATCATCATCATCATCATCATCATCATCATCATCATCATCATCATCATCATCATCATCATCATCATCATCATCATCATCATCATCATCATCATCATCATCATCATCATCATCATCATCATCATCATCATCATCATCATCATCATCATCATCATCATCATCATCATCATCATCATCATCATCATCATCATCATTATCATCATCATCATGCCCGGAGGCGGTGTTGTACCGCCTCCGGACATACCACACCGCCTCCGGGCATACAACACCGCCTCCGGGCATACTACACCGCCTCCGGGCATACCACACCGCCTCCGGGCATACAACACCGCCTCCGGGCAAACTACACCGCCTCCGGGCATACCACACCGCCTCCGGGCATACAACACCGCCTCCGGGCATACTACACCGCCTCCGGGCATACCACACCGCCTCCGGGCATACAACACCGCCTCCGGGCATACTACACCGCCTCCGGGCATACCACACCGCCTCCGGGCATACAACACCGCCTCCGGGCATACAACACCGCCTCCGGGCATACCACACCGCCTCCGGGCATACAACACCGCCTCCGGGCATACAACACCGCCTCCGGGCATACCACACCGTCTCACGTCATCATCAGCAACATCATCAGCAACATCATCAG
>JAXIVJ010000118.1:250000-252500 GCA_036785665.1 Chirona hameri | reverse complement strand
CATCATCAGCAACATCATCAGCAACATCATCAGCAACATCATCAGCAACATCATCAACAACATCATCATCAGCAACATCATCATCAGCAACATCATCATCAGCAACATCATCATCATCATCATCATCATCATCATCATCATCATCATCATCATCATCATCATCATCATCATCATCATCATCATCATCATCATCATCATCATCATCATCATCATCATCATCATCATCATCATCATCATCATCATCATCATCATCATCATCATCATCATCATCATCATCATCATCATCATCATCATCATCATCATCATCATCATCATCATCATCATCATCATCATCATCATCATCATCATCATCATCATCATCATCATCATCATCATCATCATCATCATCATCATCATCATCATCATCATCATCATCATCATCATCATTATCATCATCATGCCCGGAGGCGGTGTTGTACCGCCTCCGGGCATACCACACCGCCTCCGGGCATACAACACCGCCTCCGGGCATACTACACCGCCTACGGGCATACCACACCGCCTCCGGGCATACAACACCGCCTCCGGGCATACTACACCGCCTCCGGGCATACCACACCGCCTCCGGGCATACAACACCGCCTCCGGGCATACAACACCGCCTCCGGGCATACCACACCGCCTCCGGGCATACAACACCGCCTCCGGGCATACAACACCGCAAACGGGCATACCACACCGTCTCACGTCATCATCAGCAACATCATCAGCAACATCATCAGCAACATCATCAGCAACATCACCAGCAACAACATCAGCAACATCATCAGCAACATCATCAGCAACATCGTCATCTCATCAGCAACATCGTCATCAACATCATCATCAACATCATCATTAACATCATCATCAACATCAACATCATCATCAACATCATCATCAACATCATCATCAACATCATCATCAACATCATCATCAACATCATCATCAACATCATCATCAACATCATCATCAACATCATCAGCAACATCATCAGCAACATCATCAGCAACATCATCAGCAACATCATCAACAACATCATCATCAGCAACATCATCATCAGCAACATCATCATCAGCAACATCATCATCATCATCATCATCATCATCATCATCATCATCATCATCATCATCATCATCATCATCATCATCATCATCATCATCATCATCATCATCATCATCATCATCATCATCATCATCATCATCATCATCATCATTATCATCATCATGCCCGGAGGCGGTGTTGTACCGCCTCCGGGCATACCACACCGCCTCCGGGCATACAACACCGCCTCCGGGCATACTACACCGCCTCCGGGCATACCACACCGCCTCCAGGCATACAACACCGCCTCCGGGCATACTACACCGCCTCCGGGCATACCACACCGCCTCCGGGCATACAACACCGCCTCCGGGCATACTGCACCGCCTCCGGGCATACCACACCGCCTCCGGGCATACAACACCGCCTCCGGGCATACTACACCGCCTCCGGGCATACCAGACCGCCTCAGGGCATACAACACCGCCTCCGGGCATACAACACCGCCTCCGGGCATACCACACCGCCTCCGGGCATACAACACCGCCTCCGGGCATACCACACCGCCTCCGGGCATACAACACCGCCTCCGGGCATACAACACCGCCTCCGGGCATACCACACCGTCTCACGTCATCATCAGCAACATCATCAGCAACATCATCAGCAACATCACCAGCAACATCATCAGCAACATCATCAGCAACATCATCAGCAACATCATCAGCAACATCATCAGCAACATCATCATCAACATCATCATCAACATCATCATCAACATCATCATCAACATCATCATCAACATCAACATCATCATGAACATCATCATCAACATCATCATCAACATCATCATCAACATCATCATCAACATCATCATCAACATCATCATCAACATCATCATCAACATCATCATCAACATCATCATCAACATCATCAGCAATAATCAGCAACATCATCATCAACATCATGAGCAACATCATCAACAACATCATCATCAGCAACATCATCATCAGCAACATCATCATCAGCAACATCATCATCATCATCATCATCATCATCATCTCTCATCATCATCATCATCATCATCATCATCATCATCATCATCATCATCATCATCATCATCATCATCATCATCATCATCATCATCATCATCATCATCATCATCATCATCATCATCATCATCATCATCATCATCATCATCATCATCATCATCATCATCATCATCATCATCATCATCATCATCATCATCATCATCATCATCATCATCATCATCATCATCATCATCATCATTATCATCATCATCATGCCCGGAGGCGGTGTTGTACCGCCTCCGGACATACCACACCGCCTCCGGGCATACAACACCGCCTCCGGGCATACTACACCGCCTCCGGGCATACCACACCGCCTCCGGGCATACAACACCGCCTCCGGGCAA
>JAXIVJ010000118.1:227500-237500 GCA_036785665.1 Chirona hameri | reverse complement strand
GCATACAACACCGCCTCCGGGCATACCACACCGCCTCCGGGCATACAACACCGCCTCCGGGCATACAACACCGCCTCCGGGCATACCACACCGTCTCACGTCATCATCAGCAACATCATCAGCAACATCATCAGCAACATCACCAGCAACATCATCAGCAACATCATCAGCAACATCATCAGCAACATCATCAGCAACATCATCAGCAACATCATCATCAACATCATCATCAACATCATCATCAACATCATCATCAACATCATCATCAACATCATCAGCAACATCATCAGCAACATCATCAGCAACATCATCAGCAACATCATCAACAACATCATCATCAGCAACATCATCATCAGCAACATCATCATCAGCAACATCATCATCATCATCATCATCATCATCATCATCATCATCATCATCATCATCATCATCATCATCATCATCATCATCATCATCATCATCATCATCATCATCATCATCATCATCATCATCATCATCATCATCATCATCATCATCATCATCATCATCATCATCATCATCATCATCATCATCATCATCATCATCATCATCATCATCATCATCATCATCATCATCATCATCATCATCATCATCATCATCATCATCATCATCATCATCATCATCATCATCATCATCATCATCATCATCATCATCATCATCATCATCATCATCATCATCATCATCATCATTATCATCATCATGCCCGGAGGCGGTGTTGTACCGCCTCCGGGCATACCACACCGCCTCCGGGCATACAACACCGCCTCCGGGCATACTACACCGCCTACGGGCATACCACACCGCCTCCGGGCATACAACACCGCCTCCGGGCATACTACACCGCCTCCGGGCATACCACACCGCCTCCGGGCATACAACACCGCCTCCGGGCATACAACACCGCCTCCGGGCATACCACACCGCCTCCGGGCATACAACACCGCCTCCGGGCATACAACACCGCAAACGGGCATACCACACCGTCTCACGTCATCATCAGCAACATCATCAGCAACATCATCAGCAACATCATCAGCAACATCACCAGCAACAACATCAGCAACATCATCAGCAACATCATCAGCAACATCGTCATCAACATCATCATCAACATCATCATTAACATCATCATCAACATCAACATCATCATCAACATCATCATCAACATCATCATCAACATCATCATCAACATCATCATCAACATCATCATCAACATCATCATCAACATCATCATCAACATCATCAGCAACATCATCAGCAACATCATCAGCAACATCATCAGCAACATCATCAACAACATCATCATCAGCAACATCATCATCAGCAACATCATCATCAGCAACATCATCATCATCATCATCATCATCATCATCATCATCATCATCATCATCATCATCATCATCATCATCATCATCATCATCATCATCATCATCATCATCATCATCATCATCATCATCATCATCATCATCATCATCATCATCATTATCATCATCATGCCCGGAGGCGGTGTTGTACCGCCTCCGGGCATACCACACCGCCTCCGGGCATACAACACCGCCTCCGGGCATACTACACCGCCTCCGGGCATACCACACCGCCTCCAGGCATACAACACCGCCTCCGGGCATACTACACCGCCTCCGGGCATACCACACCGCCTCCGGGCATACAACACCGCCTCCGGGCATACTGCACCGCCTCCGGGCATACCACACCGCCTCCGGGCATACAACACCGCCTCCGGGCATACTACACCGCCTCCGGGCATACCAGACCGCCTCAGGGCATACAACACCGCCTCCGGGCATACAACACCGCCTCCGGGCATACCACACCGCCTCCGGGCATACAACACCGCCTCCGGGCATACCACACCGCCTCCGGGCATACAACACCGCCTCCGGGCATACAACACCGCCTCCGGGCATACCACACCGTCTCACGTCATCATCAGCAACATCATCAGCAACATCATCAGCAACATCACCAGCAACATCATCAGCAACATCATCAGCAACATCATCAGCAACATCATCAGCAACATCATCAGCAACATCATCATCAACATCATCATCAACATCATCATCAACATCATCATCAACATCATCATCAACATCAACATCATCATCAACATCATCATCAACATCATCATCAACATCATCATCAACATCATCATCAACATCATCAACATCATCATCAACATCATCATCAACATCATCATCAACATCATCATCAACATCATCAGCAATAATCAGCAACATCATCATCAACATCATGAGCAACATCATCAACAACATCATCATCAGCAACATCATCATCAGCAACATCATCATCAGCAACATCATCATCATCATCATCATCATCATCATCTTCATCATCATCATCATCATCATCATCATCATCATCATCATCATCATCATCATCATCATCATCATCATCATCATCATCATCATCATCATCATCATCATCATCATCATCATCATCATCATCATCATCATCATCATCATCATCATCATCATCATCATCATCATCATCATCATCATCATCATCATCATCATCATCATCATCATCATCATCATCATCATCATCATCATTATCATCATCATCATGCCCGGAGGCGGTGTTGTACCGCCTCCGGACATACCACACCGCCTCCGGGCATACAACACCGCCTCCGGGCATACTACACCGCCTCCGGGCATACCACACCGCCTCCGGGCATACAACACCGCCTCCGGGCAAACTACACCGCCTCCGGGCATACCACACCGCCTCCGGGCATACAACACCGCCTCCGGGCATACTACACCGCCTCCGGGCATACCACACCGCCTCCGGGCATACAACACCGCCTCCGGGCATACTACACCGCCTCCGGGCATACCACACCGCCTCCGGGCATACAACACCGCCTCCGGGCATACAACACCGCCTCCGGGCATACCACACCGCCTCCGGGCATACAACACCGCCTCCGGGCATACAACACCGCCTCCGGGCATACCACACCGTCTCACGTCATCATCAGCAACATCATCAGCAACATCATCAGCAACATCATCAGCAACATCATCATCAACATCATCATCAACATCATCATCAACATCATCATCAACATCATCATCAACATCATCATCAACATCTTCAGCAACATCATCAGCAACATCATCATCAACATCATCAGCAACATCATCATCAACATCATCATCAGCAACATCATCATCCGCAACATCATCATCAGCAACATCCTCATCAGCAACATCATCATCAGCAACATCATCCTCAGCAACATCATCATCAGCAACATCATCATCATCATCATCATCATCATCATCATCATCATCATCATCATCATCATCATCATCATCATCATCATCATCATCATCATCATCATCATCATCATCATCATGCCCGGAGGCGGTGTTGTACCGCATCCGGGCATACCACACCGCCTCCGGGCATACAACACCGCCTCCGGGCATACTACACCGCCTCCGGGCATACCACACCGCCTCCGGGCAAACTACACCGCCTCCGGGCATACCACACCGCCTCCGGGCATACAACACCGCCTCCGGGCATACAACACCGCAAACGGGCATACCACACCGTCTCACGTCATCATCAGCAACATCATCAGCAACATCATCAGCAACATCATCAGCAACATCACCAGCAACATCATCAGCAACATCATCAGCAACATCATCAGCAACATCATCATCAACATCATCATCAACATCATCATTAACATCATCATCAACATCAACATCATCATAAACATCATCATCAACATCATCATCAACATCATCATCAACATCATCATCAACATCATCATCAACATCATCATCAACATCATCATCAACATCATCAGCAACATCATCAGCAACATCATCAGCAACATCATCAGCAACATCATCAACAACATCATCATCAGCAACATCATCATCAGCAACATCATCATCAGCAACATCATCATCATCATCATCATCATCATCATCATCATCATCATCATCATCATCATCATCATCATCATCATCATCATCATCATCATCATCATCATCATCATCATCATCATCATCATCATCATCATCATCATCATCATCATCATCATCATCATCATCATCATCATCATCATCATCATCATCATCATCATCATCATTATCATCATCATGCCCGGAGGCGGTGTTGTACCGCCTCCGGGCATACCACACCGCCTCCGGCCATACAACACCGCCTCCGGGCATACTACACCGCCTCCGGGCATACCACACCGCCTCCGGGCATACAACACCGCCTCCGGGCATACTACACCGCCTCCGGGCATACCACACCGCCTCCGGGCATACAACACCGCCTCCGGGCATACTGCACCGCCTCCGGGCATACCACACCGCCTCCGGGCATACAACACCGCCTCCGGGCATACTACACCGCCTCCGGGCATACCAGACCGCCTCAGGGCATACAACACCGCCTCCGGGCATACAACACCGCCTCCGGGCATACCACACCGCCTCCGGGCATACAACACCGCCTCCGGGCATACAACACCGCCTCCGGGCATACCACACCGCCTCCGGGCATACAACACCGCCTCCGGGCATACAACACCGCCTCCGGGCATACCACACCGTCTCACGTCATCATCAGCAACATCATCAGCAACATCATCAGCAACATCACCAGCAACATCATCAGCAACATCATCAGCAACATCATCAGCAACATCATCAGCAACATCATCAGCAACATCATCATCAACATCATCATCAACATCATCATCAACATCATCATCAACATCATCATCAACATCATCAGCAACATCATCAGCAACATCATCAGCAACATCATCAGCAACATCATCAACAACATCATCATCAGCAACATCATCATCAGCAACATCATCATCAGCAACATCATCATCATCATCATCATCATCATCATCATCATCATCATCATCATCATCATCATCATCATCATCATCATCATCATCATCATCATCATCATCATCATCATCATCATCATCATCATCATCATCATCATCATCATCATCATCATCATCATCATCATCATCATCATCATCATCATCATCATCATCATCATCATCATCATCATCATCATCATCATCATCATCATCATCATCATCATCATCATCATCATCATCATCATCATCATCATCATCATCATCATCATCATCATCATCATCATCATCATCATCATCATTATCATCATCATGCCCGGAGGCGGTGTTGTACCGCCTCCGGGCATACCACACCGCCTCCGGGCATACAACACCGCCTCCGGGCATACTACACCGCCTACGGGCATACCACACCGCCTCCGGGCATACAACACCGCCTCCGGGCATACTACACCGCCTCCGGGCATACCACACCGCCTCCGGGCATACAACACCGCCTCCGGGCATACAACACCGCCTCCGGGCATACCACACCGCCTCCGGGCATACAACACCGCCTCCGGGCATACAACACCGCAAACGGGCATACCACACCGTCTCACGTCATCATCAGCAACATCATCAGCAACATCATCAGCAACATCATCAGCAACATCACCAGCAACAACATCAGCAACATCATCAGCAACATCATCAGCAACATCGTCATCAACATCATCATCAACATCATCATTAACATCATCATCAACATCAACATCATCATCAACATCATCATCAACATCATCATCAACATCATCATCAACATCATCATCAACATCATCATCAACATCATCATCAACATCATCAGCAACATCATCAGCAACATCATCAGCAACATCATCAGCAACATCATCAGCAACATCATCAACAACATCATCATCAGCAACATCATCATCAGCAACATCATCATCAGCAACATCATCATCATCATCATCATCATCATCATCATCATCATCATCATCATCATCATCATCATCATCATCATCATCATCATCATCATCATCATCATCATCATCATCATTATCATCATCATGCCCGGAGGCGGTGTTGTACCGCCTCCGGGCATACCACACCGCCTCCGGGCATACAACACCGCCTCCGGGCATACTACACCGCCTCCGGGCATACCACACCGCCTCCAGGCATACAACACCGCCTCCGGGCATACTACACCGCCTCCGGGCATACCACACCGCCTCCGGGCATACAACACCGCCTCCGGGCATACTGCACCGCCTCCGGGCATACCACACCGCCTCCGGGCATACAACACCGCCTCCGGGCATACTACACCGCCTCCGGGCATACCAGACCGCCTCAGGGCATACAACACCGCCTCCGGGCATACAACACCGCCTCCGGGCATACCACACCGCCTCCGGGCATACAACACCGCCTCCGGGCATACCACACCGCCTCCGGGCATACAACACCGCCTCCGGGCATACAACACCGCCTCCGGGCATACCACACCGTCTCACGTCATCATCAGCAACATCATCAGCAACATCATCAGCAACATCACCAGCAACATCATCAGCAACATCATCAGCAACATCATCAGCAACATCATCAGCAACATCATCAGCAACATCATCATCAACATCATCATCAACATCATCATCAACATCATCATCAACATCATCATCAACATCAACATCATCATGAACATCATCATCAACATCATCATCAACATCATCATCAACATCATCATCAACATCATCATCAACATCATCATCAACATCATCATCAACATCATCATCAACATCATCATCAACATCATCAGCAATAATCAGCAACATCATCATCAACATCATGAGCAACATCATCAACAACATCATCATCAGCAACATCATCATCAGCAACATCATCATCAGCAACATCATCATCATCATCATCATCATCATCATCTTCATCATCATCATCATCATCATCATCATCATCATCATCATCATCATCATCATCATCATCATCATCATCATCATCATCATCATCATCATCATCATCATCATCATCATCATCATCATCATCATCATCATCATCATCATCATCATCATCATCATCATCATCATCATCATCATCATCATCATCATCATCATCATCATCATCATCATCATCATCATCATCATCATCATCATCATCATCATTATCATCATCATCATGCCCGGAGGCGGTGTTGTACCGCCTCCGGACATACCACACCGCCTCCGGGCATACAACACCGCCTCCGGGCATACTACACCGCCTCCGGGCATACCACACCGCCTCCGGGCATACAACACCGCCTCCGGGCAAACTACACCGCCTCCGGGCATACCACACCGCCTCCGGGCATACAACACCGCCTCCGGGCATACTACACCGCCTCCGGGCATACCACACCGCCTCCGGGCATACAACACCGCCTCCGGGCATACTACACCGCCTCCGGGCATACCACACCGCCTCCGGGCATACAACACCGCCTCCGGGCATACAACACCGCCTCCGGGCATACCACACCGCCTCCGGGCATACAACACCGCCTCCGGGCATACAACACCGCCTCCGGGCATACCACACCGTCTCACGTCATCATCAGCAACATCATCAGCAACATCATCAGCAACATCATCAGCAACATCATCATCAACATCATCATCAACATCATCATCAACATCATCATCAACATCATCATCAACATCATCATCAACATCTTCAGCAACATCATCAGCAACATCATCATCAACATCATCAGCAACATCATCATCAACATCATCATCAGCAACATCATCATCCGCAACATCATCATCAGCAACATCCTCATCAGCAACATCATCATCAGCAACATCATCCTCAGCAACATCATCATCAGCAACATCATCATCATCATCATCATCATCATCATCATCATCATCATCATCATCATCATCATCATCATCATCATCATCATCATCATCATCATCATCATCATCATCATCATGCCCGGAGGCGGTGTTGTACCGCATCCGGGCATACCACACCGCCTCCGGGCATACAACACCGCCTCCGGGCATACTACACCGCCTCCGGGCATACCACACCGCCTCCGGGCAAACTACACCGCCTCCGGGCATACCACACCGCCTCCGGGCATACAACACCGCCTCCGGGCATACAACACCGCAAACGGGCATACCACACCGTCTCACGTCATCATCAGCAACATCATCAGCAACATCATCAGCAACATCATCAGCAACATCACCAGCAACATCATCAGCAACATCATCAGCAACATCATCAGCAACATCATCATCAACATCATCATCAACATCATCATTAACATCATCATCAACATCAACATCATCATCATCATCATCAACATCATCATCAACATCATCATCAACATCATCATCAACATCATCATCAACATCATCATCAACATCATCATCAACATCATCAGCAACATCATCAGCAACATCATCAGCAACATCATCAGCAACATCATCAACAACATCATCATCAGCAACATCATCATCAGCAACATCATCATCAGCAACATCATCATCATCATCATCATCATCATCATCATCATCATCATCATCATCATCATCATCATCATCATCATCATCATCATCATCATCATCATCATCATCATCATCATCATCATCATCATCATCATCATCATCATCATCATCATCATCATCATCATCATCATCATCATCATCATCATCATCATCATCATCATCATCATCATCATCATCATCATCATCATCATCATCATCATTATCATCATCATGCCCGGAGGCGGTGTTGTACCGCCTCCGGGCATACCACACCGCCTCCGGGCATACAACACCGCCTCCGGGCATACTACACCGCCTCCGGGCATACCACACCGCCTCCGGGCATACAACACCGCCTCCGGGCATACTACACCGCCTCCGGGCATACCACACCGCCTCCGAGCATACAACACCGCCCCCGGGCATACAACACCGCCTCCGGGCATACCACACCGCCTCCGGGCATACAACACCGCCTCCGGGCATACAACACCGCAAACGGGCATACCACACCGTCTCACGTCATCATCAGCAACATCATCAGCAACATCATCAGCAACATCATCAGCAACATCACCAGCAACATCATCAGCAACATCATCAGCAACATCATCAGCAACATCATCATCAACATCATCATCAACATCATCATTAACATCATCATCAACATCAACATCATCATCAACATCATCATCAACATCATCATCAACATCATCATCAACATCATCATCAACATCATCATCAACATCATCATCAACATCATCATCAACATCATCAGCAACATCATCAGCAACATCATCAGCAACATCATCAGCAACATCATCAACAACATCATCATCAGCAACATCATCATCAGCAACATCATCATCAGCAACATCATCATCATCAACATCATCATCATCATCATCATCATCATCATCATCATCATCATCATCATCATCATCATCATCATCATCATCATCATCATCATCATCATCATCATCATCATCATCATCATCATCATCATCATCATCATCATCATCATCATCATCATCATTATCATCATCATGCCCGGAGGCGGTGTTGTACCGCCTCCGGGCATACCACACCGCCTCCGGGCATACAACACCGCCTCCGGGCATACTACACCGCCTCCGGGCATACCACACCGCCTCCGGGCATACAACACCGCATCCGGGCATACTACACCGCCTCCGGGCATACCACACCGCCTCCGGGCAAACTACACCGCCTCCGGGCATACCACACCGCCTCCGGGCATACAACACCGCCTCCGGGCAAACTACACCGCCTCCGGGCATACCACACCGCCTCCGGGCATACAACACCGCCTCCGGGCATACTACACCGCCTCCGGGCATACCACACCGCCTCCGGGCATACAACACCGCCTCCGGGCATACTACACCGCCTCCGGGCATACCACACCGCCTCCGGGCATACAACACCGCCTCCGGGCATACAACACCGCCTCCGGGCATACCACACCGCC
>JAXIVJ010000118.1:205000-207500 GCA_036785665.1 Chirona hameri | reverse complement strand
TCATCATCATCATCATCATCATCATCATCATCATCATCATCATCATCATCATCATCATCATCATCATCATCATTATCATCATCATGCCCGGAGGCGGTGTTGTACCGCCTCCGGGCATACCACACCGCCTCCGGGCATACAACACCGCCTCCGGGCATACTACACCGCCTCCGGGCATACCACACCGCCTCCGGGCATACAACACCGCCTCCGGGCATACTACACCGCCTCCGGGCATACCACACCGCCTCCGGGCAAACTACACAGCCTCCGGGCATACCACACCGCCTCCGGGCATACAACACCGCCTCCGGGCAAACTACACCGCCTCCGGGCATACCACACCGCCTCCGGGCATACAACACCGCCTCCGGGCATACTACACCGCCTCCGGGCATACCACACCGCCTCCGGGCATACAACACCGCCTCCGGGCATACTACACCGCCTCCGGGCATACCACACCGCCTCCGGGCATACAACACCGCCTCCGGGCATACAACACCGCCTCCGGGCATACCACACCGCCTCCGGGCATACAACACCGCCTCCGGGCATACAACACCGCCTCCGGGCATACCACACCGTCTCACGTCATCATCAGCAACATCATCAGCAACATCATCAGCAACATCATCAGCAACATCATCATCAACATCATCATCAACATCATCATCAACATCATCATCAACATCATCATCAACATCATCATCAACATCTTCAGCAACATCATCAGCAACATCATCATCAACATCATCAGCAACATCATCATCAAAATCATCATCAGCAACATCATCATCCGCAACATCATCATCAGCAACATCCTCATCAGCAACATCATCATCAGCAACATCATCCTCAGCAACATCATCATCAGCAACATCATCATCAGCAACATCATCATCATCATCATCATCATCATCATCATCATCATCATCATCATCATCATCATCATCATCATCATCATCATCATCATCATCATCATCATCATCATGCCCGGAGGCGGTGTTGTACCGCATCCGGGCATACCACACCGCCTCCGGGCATACAACACCGCCTCCGGGCATACTACACCGCCTCCGGGCATACCACACCGCCTCCGGGCATACAACACCGCCTCCGGGCCTACTACACCGCCTCCGGGCATACCACACCGCCTCCGGGCATACAACACCGCCTCCGGGCATACTACACCGCCTCCGGGCATACCACACCGCCTCCGGGCATACAACACCGCCTCCGGGCATACTACACCGCCTCCGGGCATACCACACCGCCTCCGGGCATACAACACCGCCTCCGGGCATACAACACCGCCTCCGGGCATACCACACCGCCTCCGGGCATACAACACCGCCTCCGGGCATACAACACCGCCTCCGGGCATACCACACCGTCTCACGTCATCATCAGCAACATCATCAGCAACATCATCATCAACATCATCAGCAACATCACCAGCAACATCATCATCAACATCATCAGCAACATCATCAGCAACATCATCAGCAACATCATCATCAACATCATCATCAACAGCAACATCATCATCAGCAACATCATCATCAGCAACATCATCATCATCATCATCATCATCATCATCATCATCATCATCATCATCATCATCATCATCATCATCATCATCATCATCATCATCATTATCATCATCATGCCCGGAGGCGGTGTTGTACCGCCTCCGGGCATACCACACCGCCTCCGGGCATACAACACCGCCTCCGGGCATACTACACCGCCTCCGGGCATACCACACCGCCTCCGGGCATACAACACCGCCTCCGGGCATACTACACCGCCTCCGGGCATACCACACCGCCTCCGAGCATACAACACCGCCTCCGGGCATACAACACCGCCTCCGGGCATACCACACCGCCTCCGGGCATACAACACCGTCTCCGGGCATACAACACCGCAAACGGGCATACCACACCGTCTCACGTCATCATCAGCAACATCATCAGCAACATCATCAGCAACATCATCAGCAACATCACCAGCAACATCATCAGCAACATCATCAGCAACATCATCAGCAACATCATCATCAACATCATCATCAACATCATCATTAACATCATCATCAACATCAACATCATCATCAACATCATCATCAACATCATCATCAACATCATCATCAACATCATCATCAACATCATCATCAACATCATCATCAACATCATCATCAACATCATCAGCAACATCATCAGCAACATCATCAGCAACATCATCAGCAACATCATCAACAACATCATCATCAGCAACATCATCATCAGCAACATCATCATCAGCAACATCATCATCATCAACATCATCATCATCATCATCATCATCATCATCATCATCATCATCATCATCATCATCATCATCATCATCATCATCATCATCATCATCATCATCATCATCATCATCATCATCATCATCATCATCATCATCATCATCATCATCATCATCATCATCATCATTATCATCATCATGCCCG
>JAXIVJ010000118.1:197500-200000 GCA_036785665.1 Chirona hameri | reverse complement strand
TACACCGCCTCCGGGCATACCACACCGCCTCCGGGCATACAACACCGCCTCCGGGCATACTGCACCGCCTCCGGGCATACCACACCGCCTCCGGGCATACAACACCGCCTCCGGGCATACTACACCGCCTCCGGGCATACCAGACCGCCTCAGGGCATACAACACCGCCTCCGGGCATACAACACCGCCTCCGGGCATACCACACCGCCTCCGGGCATACAACACCGCCTCCGGGCATACAACACCGCCTCCGGGCATACCACACCGCCTCCGGGCATACAACACCGCCTCCGGGCATACAACACCGCCTCCGGGCATACCACACCGTCTCACGTCATCATCAGCAACATCATCAGCAACATCATCAGCAACATCACCAGCAACATCATCAGCAACATCATCAGCAACATCATCAGCAACATCATCAGCAACATCATCAGCAACATCATCATCAACATCATCATCAACATCATCATCAACATCATCATCAACATCATCATCAACATCATCAGCAACATCATCAGCAACATCATCAGCAACATCATCAGCAACATCATCAACAACATCATCATCAGCAACATCATCATCAGCAACATCATCATCAGCAACATCATCATCATCATCATCATCATCATCATCATCATCATCATCATCATCATCATCATCATCATCATCATCATCATCATCATCATCATCATCATCATCATCATCATCATCATCATCATCATCATCATCATCATCATCATCATCATCATCATCATCATCATCATCATCATCATCATCATCATCATCATCATCATCATCATCATCATCATCATCATCATCATCATCATCATCATCATCATCATCATCATCATCATCATCATCATCATCATCATCATCATCATCATCATCATCATCCTCATCATCATTATCATCATCATGCCCGGAGGCGGTGTTGTACCGCCTCCGGGCATACCACACCGCCTCCGGGCATACAACACCGCCTCCGGGCATACTACACCGCCTCCGGGCATACCACACCGCCTCCGGGCATACAACACCGCCTCCGGGCATACTACACCGCCTCCGGGCATACCACACCGCCTCCGGGCATACAACACCGCCTCCGGGCATACAACACCGCCTCCGGGCATACCACACCGCCTCCGGGCATACAACACCGCCTCCGGGCATACAACACCGCAAACGGGCATACCACACCGTCTCACGTCATCATCAGCAACATCATCAGCAACATCATCAGCAACATCATCAGCAACATCACCAGCAACATCATCAGCAACATCATCAGCAACATCATAAGCAACATCGTCATCAACATCATCATCAACATCATCATTAACATCATCATCAACATCAACATCATCATCAACATCATCATCAACATCATCATCAACATCATCATCAACATCATCATCAACATCATCATCAACATCATCATCAACATCATCATCAACATCATCAGCAACATCATCAGCAACATCATCAGCAACATCATCAGCAACATCATCATCAACATCATCATCAACATCATCATTAACATCATCATCAACATCAACATCATCATCAACATCATCATCAACATCATCATCAACATCATCATCAACATCATCATCAACATCATCATCAACATCATCATCAACATCATCATCAACATCATCAGCAACATCATCAGCAACATCATCAGCAACATCATCAGCAACATCATCAACAACATCATCATCAGCAACATCATCATCAGCAACATCATCATCAGCAACATCATCATCATCAACATCATCATCATCATCATCATCATCATCATCATCATCATCATCATCATCATCATCATCATCATCATCATCATCATCATCATCATCATCATCATCATCATCATCATCATCATCATCATCATCATCATCATCATCATCATCATCATCATCATCATCATCATCATCATCATCATTATCATCATCATGCCCGGAGGCGGTGTTGTACCGCCTCCGGGCATACCACACCGCCTCCGGGCATACAACACCGCCTCCGGGCATACTACACCGCCTCCGGGCATACCACACCGCCTCCGGGCATACAACACCGCCTCCGGGCATACTACACCGCCTCCGGGCATACCACACCGCCTCCGGGCAAACTACACCGCCTCCGGGCATACCACACCGCCTCCGGGCATACAACACCGCCTCCGGGCAAACTACACCGCCTCCGGGCATACCACACCGCCTCCGGGCATACAACACCGCCTCCGGGCATACTACACCGCCTCCGGGCATACCACACCGCCTCCGGGCATACAACACCGCCTCCGGGCATACTACACCGCCTCCGGGCATACCACACCGCCTCCGGGCATACAACACCGCCTCCGGGCATACAACACCGCCTCCGGGCATACCACACCGCCTCCGGGCATACAACACCGCCTCCGGGCATACAACACCGCCTCCGGGCATACCACACCGTCTCACGTCATCATCAGCAACATCATCAGCAACATCAT
>JAXIVJ010000118.1:177500-192500 GCA_036785665.1 Chirona hameri | reverse complement strand
TCATCAGCAACATCATCAGCAACATCATCAGCAACATCATCATCAACATCATCATCAACATCATCATCAACATCATCATCAACATCATCATCAACATCATCAGCAACATCATCAGCAACATCATCAGCAACATCATCAGCAACATCATCAACAACATCATCATCAGCAACATCATCATCAGCAACATCATCATCAGCAACATCATCATCATCATCATCATCATCATCATCATCATCATCATCATCATCATCATCATCATCATCATCATCATCATCATCATCATCATCATCATCATCATCATCATCATCATCATCATCATCATCATCATCATCATCATCATCATCATCATCATCATCATCATCATCATCATCATCATCATCATCATCATCATCATCATCATCATCATCATCATCATCATCATCATCATCATCATCATCATCATCATCATCATCATCATCATCATCATCATCATCATCATCATCATCATCATCATCATCATCATCATCATCATCATCATCATCATCATCATCATCATCATCATCATCATCATCCTCATCATCATTATCATCATCATGCCCGGAGGCGGTGTTGTACCGCCTCCGGGCATACCACACCGCCTCCGGGCATACAACACCGCCTCCGGGCATACTACACCGCCTCCGGGCATACCACACCGCCTCCGGGCATACAACACCGCCTCCGGGCATACTACACCGCCTCCGGGCATACCACACCGCCTCCGGGCATACAACACCGCCTCCGGGCATACAACACCGCCTCCGGGCATACCACACCGCCTCCGGGCATACAACACCGCCTCCGGGCATACAACACCGCAAACGGGCATACCACACCGTCTCACGTCATCATCAGCAACATCATCAGCAACATCATCAGCAACATCATCAGCAACATCACCAGCAACATCATCAGCAACATCATCAGCAACATCATCAGCAACATCGTCATCAACATCATCATCAACATCATCATTAACATCATCATCAACATCAACATCATCATCAACATCATCATCAACATCATCATCAACATCATCATCAACATCATCATCAACATCATCATCAACATCATCATCAACATCATCATCAACATCATCAGCAACATCATCAGCAACATCATCAGCAACATCATCAGCAACATCATCAACAACATCATCATCAGCAACATCATCATCAGCAACATCATCATCAGCAACATCATCATCATCATCATCATCATCATCATCATCATCATCATCATCATCATCATCATCATCATCATCATCATCATCATCATCATCATCATCATCATCATCATCATCATCATCATCATCATCATCATCATCATCATCATCATCATCATCATCATCATCATCATCATCATCATCATCATCATCATCATTATCATCATCATGCCCGGAGGCGGTGTTGTACCGCCTCCGGGCATACCACACCGCCTCCGGGCATACAACACCGCCTCCGGGCATACTACACCGCCTCCGGGCATACCACACCGCCTCCGGGCATACAACACCGCCTCCGGGCATACTACACCGCCTCCGGGCATACCACACCGCCTCCGGGCATACAACACCGCCTCCGGGCATACTGCACCGCCTCCGGGCATACCACACCGCCTCCGGGCATACAACACCGCCTCCGGGCATACTACACCGCCTCCGGGCATACCAGACCGCCTCAGGGCATACAACACCGCCTCCGGGCATACAACACCGCCTCCGGGCATACCACACCGCCTCCGGGCATACAACACCGCCTCCGGGCATACCACACCGCCTCCGGGCATACAACACCGCCTCCGGGCATACAACACCGCCTCCGGGCATACCACACCGTCTCACGTCATCATCAGCAACATCATCAGCAACATCATCAGCAACATCACCAGCAACATCATCAGCAACATCATCAGCAACATCATCAGCAACATCATCAGCAACATCATCAGCAACATCATCATCAACATCATCATCAACATCATCATCAACATCATCATCAACATCATCATCAACATCAACATCATCATGAACATCATCATCAACATCATCATCAACATCATCATCAACATCATCATCAACATCATCATCAACATCATCATCAACATCATCATCAACATCATCATCAACATCATCATCAACATCATCAGCAATAATCAGCAACATCATCATCAACATCATGAGCAACATCATCAACAACATCATCATCAGCAACATCATCATCAGCAACATCATCATCAGCAACATCATCATCATCATCATCATCATCATCATCTTCATCATCATCATCATCATCATCATCATCATCATCATCATCATCATCATCATCATCATCATCATCATCATCATCATCATCATCATCATCATCATCATCATCATCATCATCATCATCATCATCATCATCATCATCATCATCATCATCATCATCATCATCATCATCATCATCATCATCATCATCATCATCATCATCATCATCATCATCATCATCATCATCATCATCATCATCATCATCATTATCATCATCATCATGCCCGGAGGCGGTGTTGTACCGCCTCCGGGCATACCACACCGCCTCCGGGCATACAACACCGCCTCCGGGCATACTACACCGCCTCCGGGCATACCACACCGCCTCCGGGCATACAACACCGCCTCCGGGCAAACTACACCGCCTCCGGGCATACCACACCGCCTCCGGGCATACAACACCGCCTCCGGGCATACTACACCGCCTCCGGGCATACCACACCGCCTCCGGGCATACAACACCGCCTCCGGGCATACTACACCGCCTCCGGGCATACCACACCGCCTCCGGGCATACAACACCGCCTCCGGGCATACAACACCGCCTCCGGGCATACCACACCGCCTCCGGGCATACAACACCGCCTCCGGGCATACAACACCGCCTCCGGGCATACCACACCGTCTCACGTCATCATCAGCAACATCATCAGCAACATCATCAGCAACATCATCAGCAACATCATCATCAACATCATCATCAACATCATCATCAACATCATCATCAACATCATCATCAACATCATCATCAACATCTTCAGCAACATCATCAGCAACATCATCATCAACATCATCAGCAACATCATCATCAACATCATCATCAGCAACATCATCATCCGCAACATCATCATCAGCAACATCCTCATCAGCAACATCATCATCAGCAACATCATCCTCAGCAACATCATCATCAGCAACATCATCATCATCATCATCATCATCATCATCATCATCATCATCATCATCATCATCATCATCATCATCATCATCATCATCATCATCATCATCATCATCATCATCATCATCATGCCCGGAGGCGGTGTTGTACCGCATCCGGGCATACCACACCGCCTCCGGGCATACAACACCGCCTCCGGGCATACTACACCGCCTCCGGGCATACCACACCGCCTCCGGGCATACAACACCGCCTCCGGGCATACTACACCGCCTCCGGGCATACCACACCGCCTCCGGGCATACAACACCGCCTCCGGGCATACTACACCGCCTCCGGGCATACCACACCGTCTCACGTCATCATCAGCAACATCATCAGCAACATCATCAGCAACATCATCAGCAACATCACCAGCAACATCATCATCAACATCATCAGCAACATCATCAGCAACATCATCAGCAACATCATCATCAACATCATCATCAACAGCAACATCATCATCAGCAACATCATCATCAGCAACATCATCATCATCATCATCATCATCATCATCATCATCATCATCATCATCATCATCATCATCATCATCATCATCATCATCATCATCATCATCATCATCATCATCATCATCATCATCATCATCATCATCATCATCATCATCATCATCATCATCATCATCATCATCATCATCATCATCATCATCATCATCATCATCATCATCATCATCATCATCATCATCATCATCATCATCATCATCATCATCATCATCATCATCATCATCATCATCATCATCATCATCATCATCATCATCATCATCATCATCATCATCATCATCATCATCATCATCATCATCATCATCATCATCATCATCATCATCATCATCATCATCATCATCATCATCATCATCATCATCATCATCATCATCATCATCATCATCATCATCATCATCATCATCATCATCATCATCATCATCATCATCATCATCATCATCATCATCATTATCATCATCATGCCCGGAGGCGGTGTTGTACCGCCTCCGGGCATACCACACCGCCTCCGGGCATACAACACCGCCTCCGGGCATACTACACCGCCTCCGGGCATACCACACCGGCTCTGGGCATACAACACCGCCTCCGGGCATACTACACCGCCTCCGGGCATACTACACCGCCTCCGGGCATACAACACCGCCTCCGGGCATACAACACCGCCTCCGGGCATACCACACCGCCTCCGGGCATACAACACCGCCTCCGGGCATACAACACCGCAAACGGGCATACCACACCGTCTCACGTCATCATCAGCAACATCATCAGCAACATCACCAGCAACATCATCAGCAACATCATCAGCAACATCATCAGCAACATCATCATCAACATCATCATCAACATCATCATTAACATCATCATCAACATCAACATCATCATCAACATCATCATCAACATCATCATCAACATCATCATCAACATCATCATCAACATCATCATCAACATCATCATCAACATTGTTATGTTGTCTTTATAAAGTTCCGTCTAAGCGAGAGTCAGCGGTTCACACAAGCGATCGGAGAAGCAGCTGTATTCACGACAGCACGCGTGGAACTGGCCGGCTCGGCCCCAGACCGCGGGCGAGCCCAGCCACAGCCTCCGGCTACGGTTTGCGCGGCCAGCGCAGAGGCGGCGCCAGGCCCTACAGAAGGTAGGGTCGCAGAGGCGTACACAGTGGGGGTGCACAGGATCTCTACATCTCCCCCTCAAGACAATTGCGCTGCCAAACACAATGAGCAACTCACAAAGCGCAAATGTCTAAACTACGGTGGGCACATTCAAAACTTTCAGTCATCACTGTATGTGGTCCCACCCCATCGAACTTGGAGGCGCCGCGGAGCGCGGCGCGGTCGACGCGAACGTCGAGGGGCGGCAGCGGCAGGCTCCACCGATGGCGGCTGCTGAGCGCCGCCGGTGGGCAGGGGTGGCCGCTGGGAGCTGTTAGCAGACACAGGCCGCTGGGGGGCGCGCGCAGCGGACCGCTGCGCGCCGGCGGCAGGCGTCTCGGACGGTACGGCGGGCTCTGTCAAGAGCGGCCGGTACGGTCTCAGGTAGCGGCGGTTCCGCCACAGGACACGGCCGCCAGCTGTCCTGATGAGGAAGGTCCGGCGCTGTCCGATACCGACGATCACACCGATGCGGTCCCATCGGCCGGTGGCGGGGTCCTGGAGGTCGACGCGACTACCGATCTTCAGCTGAGACAGCCGGCGCGCAGACGCGTCGTAGTAGCGGACCGCCTTCTCCTGAGTCTCGGCAGCCGTCTCGTCGCAGGCGGCTGCGGCTCGCTGCCACTCGGGAGCGAAGGCGCGATGGTGCGTCGGGACGCCAGAACGCAGCGGATGGCCGAACATGACCTGTGCTGGTGATCTTCCGTCCACGCGTGGCGTGTTCCGCAGTTCTAGAAGGCCGCGGTCCAATTGGTCGTCGTCCAGACGTCCGGAGGCGGAAGCTGCCAGCACCAGCTTCTTCACCGTCTTCACACACGCTTCGGCGTGTCCGTTGGAGCGCGGGTAGTGCGGAGATGACATCTCGTGGGTGACGTCCCAGCGCTGCAGGAAGCGGCGTAGCGTGCCAGACGCGTACTGAGGTCCCCCGTCTGACCGAAGTACAGACGGGACCCCCGTCTGAGCAAACAGCATGCGGAGCTGTCGCGTCAGATGGTCCGCTGAGGCCGTGCGGGGGCAGGTCGTGACGTACGGCCATCCGGACAGCCGGTCGACGTACACTAAGTACGTGTGTCCTCCGGCATGGAAGTAGTCGGTCGAGACCGATTCGAAGACGCGGGTCGGCTTGTCGTCCTCACGCCACATTGGCTCACGGGCGTGGCTCGGGAGACGCTGACGGCACTGGTTACAGGAGGTGACGGTGTTAGCCACGTCCTGGTCGATGCCGGGCCAGTACACACTGAGCCGGGCGCGCCGTTTGGTCCTCTCCACGCCCTGGTGTGACTCGTGTAGTCGCTCCAGCACACCGCGGCGGAGGTCGGTCGGGATGACCAGTCGAGCGCCGTAGACCACCAGTCCGTCGTCGATGGCCAGCTGATGGCGTACGCCCCAGTACGCCCGAGCTGCAGGGGGCGCCTCGTACCGGTTCTCCGGGAAGCCGGCCAGAATCAGGTCACGAAGGGTCCGATACGCCGGGTCGCGCTCTGCAGCGGCGCGAATCCTCTCCAGCGTCGGGTCGACCAGTGGCGCCAGCTGGGCGCCCTCCTCCGTCTGGTTGGCGGCCTGCAGCGCAGAGATGACGCTGGCGTGCAGCGGGTCGCCGTCTTCCTCTCCCACGTCGTCGTCAGCGACGGGGTCGCTGGTAGGCGCCCTAGAGAGGGCGTCGGGGATGACATGCGACGACCCCTTCTGCCAGCTTGTAGTGAAGCTGTAGGCTGACAGCTTCTCTCGCATCCGCTGCAGACGCGGGTTGTCGATCGCGTTCAGCTGCTTGTGGTTTAAAATGGTGACCAGAGGCCTGTGGTCAACCACAACGTCGAACTGCGGCATGCCGGCCAGGTAGAGATGACACTTCTTGCAGGCCCAGAGGACGGCGGTCAGCTCCAGCTCCACCACCGCATACCGCGACTCGGTATCGGTGAGGAACCGAGACCCGCACTGAACCAGGCGCCAGTCGTCGCCGTGTCTCTGCAGCAGTGCATATCCCAGACCCCGCGTCTTGGCAGCGTCGGTCTGGAGGACGGTCGGCAGATGAGGCTCGAAGAAGGCCATCACGGGCGGCGACGACAGCACACTCTTCGTGCGTCGGAAGGCGGCCTCGTGCTGCGCCGTCCAGCACCAGATGCGGCGCGACTTGAGCAGGTCGCGGAAGGCCATCGTGGTGGTCGCCAGCTCCGGAGTCAGGCCGCCCAGCTGATTCACCAGACCCATGAAGGACCTCAGGTCGGTGATGTTTTCCGGTCTCGGAAAATCAGCGATGGCGCGGGCCTTCTCGTTGTCTGTGGTGTAGCCGGTGGGCGTGATGTTATATCCACAGAACTTGACTTCGTTCTGGGCGAACTTGAACTTCTCCGGGTTCAGTGTGATCCCTCTGTCATCACATCGGCGGAGAATCTCGATGACCTGCTGAAGGTGCTCCCTGTAGGTCGGCGCGACGGCCAGGATGTCGTCCACGATCTTGACACAGTTGGAGATGTCGCCGAGCGCCGCATCACCCCGTCGGTTGTACTCGTCCCCCGAGGCGTTGCATCCCATCGGACAGCGGACGAACTTGAACCGTCCCCACGGCGTGATGAAACACGTGAGGTCCTGGCTTTCTTCAGCGAGGGACACCTGGAAGTAGCCCATCTTGGCATCCAGAGTGGACATCCACCGGTTCCCTGCGGGCAGGCTCGTCACGGCGTCGTGTGGGGGCCGGCAGGGGTATGTCGGTCGCTGGACATACTGGTTGAGCCTAGTCAGGTCCACGCAGAGTCGAAACCCAGACGGGTTCTTCGGCACGCACGAGATGGGGTGGCACCACTCCGTCGGGTAGTCCACTGGGACGATGACGCCGCGGTGAAGCAGATCATCCAGCTGCGCCTTCACCTCCGCTCGCCAGGCGAAGGGGATCGGTCGTGCAGCGGTGACCGACGTCGGAGTCGCGTCGGGTCGTAGCTCGATCACCATCGGGTCGCCGTCCATGACCCGGAGCGTCGAATCTCGTCCGAAGACGCGCGAGAAGCACTCCACCAGAGCGGCCGCATGAGCTCTGCGAGTCGCCTCCGGCGGGTCGGCGTCGCTATCCCACGCTGGCAGGTGACTGGAGGCTCCGGCGGCACCGTGGGCGGCGCTGTGGGCGGCCCCTTCCTGGGCGGCCCCTCCTTGGGCGGCGCTGTGGGCGGCCCCTCTCTGGGCGGCGCTGTGGGCGTCCCCTCTCTGGGCGGCCCCTCCACGGGCGGCGTCGCCCAGGGCGGCTCCGGTGGCGGCACACCAGGAATGGCTGCGTCTGGCCGGCGATACAGATGGTGTGACGTCGCCAGTGGAGAACGATACGTCTTCGACAGATCGGATCTGTGCCGGAAAGTCCCTCGGCAGGATCCCCCGCGATACGCAGTCAAACCAGCTGAGTAGCAGTCCCGTCAGCTCCTTGATGACGAACACCGTGGCATCGGTCGATCGGCTCCCGAGCTCCAGAGTGGCCTCGAAGGAACCGAGACAGGTGAGCGGCTGCTTCCCAACAGCTGAGAAGGTCTGACTGAGGCAAGACTCCAGCTGCGACGGGTCCATGTCGACTGCCGAGAGGACGTCTTCACCGATGACAGTCGCCTCCGCGCCCGAGTCGGCACGTGCTGCCATGGTAAACACATCGCTCGACACGAAGACACGAACGTCCACTGTAGGTGTTGGCCGCGTAGAGACGCCGTTCACGTACACGTCTTGGATGACTCGGCGAATGCCCGGTCCTGATCGTGCGGGCGGCTGTCTCCCAGCGGGCCGTCCGCGCCATGGCATCGCCGCTGCAGCGGGAGCATCCGTGCTCCCGCGCGCCCCCTGCTCACACACTGATGCGTAATGCCCGCGGCGGCCACAGGAGTTGCAGGTGGCGCTAGCGGCGCGGCACTCAGCCGAGTCGGCGTGACTGCTCCGCCCGCAGCGGCGACAGCGCGCACCGGGCGAGGCCGAGGGGCGCCCGCGAGGCTGGGCCGCGGGCCGCGCGCCCCGGGACCTGCTGCGCGCCCGGCGGTAAGCCGACAGCCGGCTCACGGATGACGCAGGCGCACGGAGGTCGGCACACGTCGCACGGGCATTCTCCGACGCCCGACAGATGTCCACCGTCTTCTGGAGGTCGAGCTCGGGATCCTCCAGCAGGCGTTTCACGGTGTTCTCATCTCGTAGGCCGCACACAATCTTGTCTCGCATCCGTGAGTCGAAACACCGGTCACAAAAGTCACAAAATGCCGCGAGCTCCTTCACCGCACACATGAAGTCCTCGAAGTTCTCGCCCTCCTCCTGCACGCGGGCGTAGAACGCTCTGCGGTCGACGAGGACGCTGCGCTGTTTCCGCAGGTGGGCCTCCATGGCCGACACCACATCGGAGAGGGGAGCGTCTACGGCGACGCTCAACCCGTAGCGCAGCACACGGTGCCAGTCCTCGTCTAGCAGGCTCAGAAGAGCGGCACGCTGAGAAGGGACGGGCAGCGACGACGCACCGGTCAGAAGAAAGTACCCGTCCAGCTTCTCGCGCCAGACAGCGAAGTCCCGCAGAGATGCAGAGGAGGAGAGGTATGGAGCCGGTGTCGCCGCAGCGGGCAGTCGCACAGACCGAGCAGCCGACGCCGGTGTCGCGGGCGACGCGTCCGCCCCATCCCCGGCGGTGACGGCGGGCGGCGGCCGGTCCACCACCAGCCGCTCCATCAGCTGAGCGAGTCGCTCCTCTCGCTGCACGGAGCGCTCCTCGCGCTGAGCGGATAGCTCCGCCTGCCGCCGGGACAGCTCCGTCTGCTGCATCAGCAGCTCCGTCAGTTTGTCCAAGTCACTCATGATGACTGCAGCACAACACTGGCAAAAACTCTCCCACCGCGACTCACTGACACTCACACAACCGACCGCGCCATGTTATGTTGTCTTTATAAAGTTCCGTCTAAGCGAGAGTCAGCGGTTCACACAAGCGATCGGAGAAGCAGCTGTATTCACGACAGCACGAGTGGAACTGGCCGGCTCGGCCCCAGACCGCGGGCGAGCCCAGCCACAGCCTCCGGCTACGGCTAGCGCGGCCAGCGCAGAGGCGGCGCCAGGCCCTACAGAAGGTAGGGTCGCATAGGCGTACACAGTGGGGGTGCACAGGATCTCTACAAACATCATCATCAACATCATCAGCAACATCATCAGCAACATCATCAGCAACATCATCAGCAACATCATCAACAACATCATCATCAGCAACATCATCATCAGCAACATCATCATCAGCAACATCATCATCATCATCATCATCATCATCATCATCATCATCATCATCATCATCATCATCATCATCATCATCATCATCATTATCATCATCATCATCATCATCATCATCATCATCATCATCATCATCATCATCATCATCATCATCATCATCATCATCATCATCATCATCATCATCATCATCATCATCATCATCATCATTATCATCATCATGACGGAGGCTGTGTTGTACCGCCTCCGGGCATACCACACCGCCTCCGGGCATACAACACCGCCTCCGGGCATACTACACCGCCTCCGGGCATACCACACCGCCTCCGGGCATACAACACCGCCTCCGGGCATACTACACCGCCTCCGGGCATACCACACCGCCTCCGGGCATACAACACCGCCTCCGGGCATACTGCACCGCCTCCGGGCATACCACACCGCCTCCGGGCATACAACACCGCCTCCGGGCATACAACACCGCCTCCGGGCATACCACACCGCCTCCGGGCATACAACACCGCCTCCGGGCATACAACACCGCCTCCGGGCATACCACACCGTCTCACGTCATCATCAGCAACATCATCAGCAACATCATCAGCAACATCACCAGCAACATCATCAGCAACATCATCAGCAACATCATCAGCAACATCATCAGCAACATCATCAGCAACATCATCATCAACATCATCATCAACATCATCATCAACATCATCATCAACATCATCATCAACATCATCAGCAACATCATCAGCAACATCATCAGCAACATCATCAGCAACATCATCAACAACATCATCATCAGCAACATCATCATCAGCAACATCATCATCAGCAACATCATCATCATCATCATCATCATTATCATCATCATCATCATCATCATCATCATCATCATCATCATCATCATCATCATCATCATCATCATCATCATCATCATCATCATCATCATCATCATCATCATCATCATCATCATCATCATCATCATCATCATCATCATCATCATCATCATCATCATCATCATCATCATCATCATCATCATCATCATCATTATCATCATCATGCCCGGAGGCGGTGTTGTACCGCCTCCGGGCATACCACACCGCCTCCGGGCATACAACACCGCCTCCGGGCATACTACACCGCCTCCGGGCATACCACACCGCCTCCGGGCATACAACACCGCCTCCGGGCATACTACACCGCCTCCGGGCATACCACACCGCCTCCGGGCATACAACACCGCCTCCGGGCATACAACACCGCCTCCGGGCATACCACACCGCCTCCGGGCATACAACACCGCCTCCGGGCATACAACACCGCAAACGGGCATACCACACCGTCTCACGTCATCATCAGCAACATCATCAGCAACATCATCAGCAACATCATCAGCAACATCACCAGCAACATAATCAGCAACATCATCAGCAACATCATCAGCAACATCGTCATCAACATCATCATCAACATCATCATTAACATCATCATCAACATCAACATCATCATCAACATCATCATCAACATCATCATCAACATCATCATCAACATCATCATCAACATCATCATCAACATCATCATCAACATCATCATCAACATCATCAGCAACATCATCAGCAACATCATCAGCAACATCATCAGCAACATCATCAACAACATCATCATCAGCAACATCATCATCAGCAACATCATCATCAGCAACATCATCATCATCATCATCATCATCATCATCATCATCATCATCATCATCATCATCATCATCATCATCATCATCATCATCATCATCATCATCATCATCATCATCATCATCATCATCATCATCATCATCATCATCATCATCATTATCATCATCATGCCCGGAGGCGGTGTTGTACCGCCTCCGGGCATACCACACCGCCTCCGGGCATACAACACCGCCTCCAGGCATACTACACCGCCTCCGGGCATACCACACCGCCTCCGGGCATACAACACCGCCTCCGGGCATACTACACCGCCTCCGGGCATACCACACCGCCTCCGGGCATACAACACCGCCTCCGGGCATACTGCACCGCCTCCGGGCATACCACACCGCCTCCGGGCATACAACACCGCCTCCGGGCATACTACACCGCCTCCGGGCATACCAGACCGCCTCAGGGCATACAACACCGCCTCCGGGCATACAACACCGCCTCCGGGCATACCACACCGCCTCCGGGCATACAACACCGCCTCCGGGCATGCCACACCGCCTCCGGGCATACAACACCGCCTCCGGGCATACAACACCGCCTCCGGGCATACCACACCGTCTCACGTCATCATCAGCAACATCATCAGCAACATCATCAGCAACATCACCAGCAACATAATCAGCAACATCATCAGCAACATCATCAGCAACATCATCAGCAACATCATCAGCAACATCATCATCAACATCATCATCAACATCATCATCAACATCATCATCAACATCATCATCAACATCAACATCATCATGAACATCATCATCAACATCATCATCAACATCATCATCAACATCATCATCAACATCATCATCAACATCATCATCAACATCATCATCAACATCATCATCAACATCATCATCAACATCATCAGCAATAATCAGCAACATCATCATCAACATCATGAGCAACATCATCAACAACATCATCATCAGCAACATCATCATCAGCAACATCATCATCAGCAACATCATCATCATCATCATCATCATCATCATCTTCATCATCATCATCATCATCATCATCATCATCATCATCATCATCATCATCATCATCATCATCATCATCATCATCATCATCATCATCATCATCATCATCATCATCATCATCATCATCATCATCATCATCATCATCATCATCATCATCATCATCATCATCATCATCATCATCATCATCATCATCATCATCATCATCATCATCATCATCATCATCATCATCATCATCATCATCATCATCATCATCATCATCATCATCATCATTATCATCATCATCATGCCCGGAGGCGGTGTTGTACCGCCTCCGGGCATACCACACCGCCTCCGGGCATACAACACCGCCTCCGGGCATACTACACCGCCTCCGGGCATACCACACCGCCTCCGGGCATACAACACCGCCTCCGGGCAAATTACACCGCCTCCGGGCATACCACACCGCATCCGGGCATACAACACCGCCTCCGGGCATACTACACCGCCTCCGGGCATACCACACCGCCTCCGGGCATACAACACCGCCTCCGGGCATACTACACCGCCTCCGGGCATACCACACCGCCTCCGGGCATACAACACCGCCTCCGGGCATACAACACCGCCTCCGGGCATACCACACCGCCTCCGGGCATACAACACCGCCTCCGGGCATACAACACCGCCTCCGGGCATACCACACCGTCTCACGTCATCATCAGCAACATCATCAGCAACATCATCAGCAACATCATCAGCAACATCATCATCAACATCATCATCAACATCATCATCAACATCATCATCAACATCATCATCAACATCATCATCAACATCTTCAGCAACATCATCAGCAACATCATCATCAACATCATCAGCAACATCAACATCAACATCATCATCAGCAACATCATCATCCGCAACATCATCATCAGCAACATCCTCATCAGCAACATCATCATCAGCAACATCATCCTCAGCAACATCATCATCAGCAACATCATCATCATCATCATCATCATCATCATCATCATCATCATCATCATCATCATCATCATCATCATCATCATCATCATCATCATCATCATCATCATCATCATCATGCCCGGAGGCGGTGTTGTACCGCATCCGGGCATACCACACCGCCTCCGGGCATACAACACCGCCTCCGGGCATACCACACCGCCTCCGGGCATACCACACCGCCTCCGGGCATACAACACCGCCTCCGGGCATACTACACCGCCTCCGGGCATACCACACCGCCTCCGGGCATACAACACCGCCTCCGGGCATACTACACCGCCTCCGGGCATACCACACCGCCTCCGGGCATACAACACCGCCTCCGGGCATACTACACCGCCTCCGGGCATACCACACCGCCTCCGGGCATACAACACCGCCTCCGGGCATACAACACCGCCTCCGGGCATACCACACCGCCTCCGGGCATACAACACCGCCTCCGGGCATACAACACCGCCTCCGGGCATACCACACCGTCTCACGTCATCATCAGCAACATCATCAGCAACATCATCAGCAACATCATCAGCAACATCACCAGCAACATCATCATCAACATCGTCAGCAACATCATCAGCAACATCATCAGCAACATCATCATCAACATCATCATCAACAGCAACATCATCATCAGCAACATCATCATCAGCAACATCATCATCATCATCATCATCATCATCATCATCATCATCATCATCATCATCATCATCATCATCATCATCATCATCATCATCATCATCATCATCATCATCATCATCATCATCATCATCATCATCATCATCATCATCATCATCATCATCATCATCATCATCATCATCATCATCATCATCATCATCATCATCATCATCATCATCATCATCATCATCATCATCATCATCATCATCATCATCATCATCATCATCATCATCATCATCATCATCATCATCATCATCATCATCATCATCATCATCATCATCATCATCATCATCATCATCATCATCATCATCATCATCATCATCATCATCATCATCATCATCATCATTATCATCATCATGCCCGGAGGCGGTGTTGTACCGCCTCCGGGCATACCACACCGCCTCCGGGCATACAAC
>JAXIVJ010000118.1:137500-140000 GCA_036785665.1 Chirona hameri | reverse complement strand
TTAACATCATTATCAACATCAACATCATCATCAACATCATCATCAACATCATCATCAACATCATCATCATCATCATCATCATCATCATCATCATCATCATCATCATCATCATCATCATCATCATCATCATCATCATCATCATCATCATCATCATCATCATCATCATCATCATCATCATCATCATCATCATCATCATCATCATCATCATCATCATCATCATCATCATCATCATCATCATCATCATCATCATCATCATCATCATCATCATCATCATCATCATCATCATCATTATCATCATCATGCCCGGAGGCGGTGTTGTACCGCCTCCGGGCATACCACACCGCCTCCGGGCATACAACACCGCCTCCGGGCATACAACACCGCCTCCGGGCATACCACACCGTCTCACGTCATCATCAGCAACATCATCAGCAACATCATCAGCAACATCACCAGCAACATCATCAACAACATCATCAGCAACATCATCAGCAACATCATCAGCAACATCATCAGCAACATCATCATCAACATCATCATCAACATCATCATCAACATCATCATCAACATCATCATCAACATCATCAGCAACATCATCAGCAACATCATCAGCAAAATCATCAGCAACATCATCAACAGCATCATCATCAGCAACATCATCATCAGCAACATCATCATCAGCAACATCATCATCATCATCATCATCATCATCATCATCATCATCATCATCATCATCATCATCATCATCATCATCATCATCATCATCATCATCATCATCATCATCATCATCATCATCATCATCATCATCATCATCATCATCATCATCATCATCATCATCATCATCATCATCATCATCATCATCATCATCATCATCATCATCATCATCATCATCATCATCATCATCATCATCATCATCATCATCATCATCATCATCATCATCATCATCATCATCATCATCATCATTATCATCATCATGCCCGGAGGCGGTGTTGTACCGCCTCCGGGCATACCACACCGCCTCCGGGCATACAACACCGCCTCCGGGCATACTACACCGCCTCCGGGCATACCACACCGCCTCCGGGCATACAACACCGCCTCCGGGCATACTACACCGCCTCCGGGCATACTACACCGCCTCCGGGCATACAACACCGCCTCCGGGCATACAACACCGCCTCCCGGCATACCACACCGCCTCCGGGCATGCAACACCGCCTCCGGGCATACAACACCGCAAACGGGCATACCACACCGTCTCACGTCATCATCAGCAACATCATCAGCAACATCATCAGCAACATCATCAGCAACATCACCAGCAACATCATCAGCAACATCATCAGCAACATCATCAGCAACATCATCATCAACATCATCATCAACATCATCATTAACATCATCATCAACATCAACATCATCATCAACATCATCATCAACATCATCATCAACATCATCATCAACATCATCATCAACATCATCATCAACATCATCATCAACATAATCATCAACATCATCATCAACATCATCAGCAACATCATCAGCAACATCATCAGCAACATAATCAGCAACATCATCAACAACATCATCATCAGCAACATCATCATCAGCAACATCATCATCAGCAACATCATCATCATCATCATCATCATCATCATCATCATCATCATCATCATCATCATCATCATCATCATCATCATCATCATCATCATCATCATCATCATCATCATCATCATCATCATCATCATCATCATCATCATCATCATCATCATCATCATCATCATCATCATCATCATCATCATCATCATCATCATCATCATCATCATCATCATCATCATCATCATCATCATCATCATCATCATCATCATCATCATCATCATCATCATCATCATCATCATCATCATCATCATCATCATCATCATCATCATCATCATCATCATCATCATCATCATCATCATCATCATCATCATCATCATCATCATCATCATCATCATCATCATTATCATCATCATGCCCGGAGGCGGTGTTGTACCGCCTCCGGGCATACCACACCGCCTCCGGGCATACAACACCGCCTCCGGGCATACTACACCGCCTCCGGGCATACCACACCGCCTCCGGGCATACAACACCGCCTCCGGGCATACTACACCGCCTCCGGGCATACCACACCGCCTCCGGGCATACAACACCGCCTCCGGGCATACTGCACCGCCTCCGGGCATACCACACCGCCTCCGGGCATACAACACCGCCTCCGGGCATACTACACCGCCTCCGGGCATACCAGACCGCCTCAGGGCATACAACACCGCCTCCGGGCATACAACACCGCCTCCGGGCATACCACACCGCCTCCGGGCATACAACACCGCCTCCGGGCATACAACACCGCCTCCGGGCATACCACACCGCCTCCGGGCATACAACACCGCCTCCGGGCATACAACACCGCCTCCGGGCATACCACACCGTCTCACGTCATCATCAGCAACATCAT
>JAXIVJ010000118.1:22500-25000 GCA_036785665.1 Chirona hameri | reverse complement strand
TACAACACCGCAAACGGGCATACCACACCGTCTCACGTCATCATCAGCAACATCATCAGCAACATCATCAGCAACATCATCAGCAACATCACCAGCAACATCATCAGCAACATCATCAGCAACATCATCAGCAACATCATCATCAACATCATCATCAACATCATCATTAACATCATCATCAACATCAACATCATCATCAACATCATCATCAACATCATCATCTACATCATCATCAACATCATCATCAACATCATCATCAACATCATCATCAACATCATCATCAACATCATCATCAACATCATCAGCAACATCATCAACAACATCATCAGCAACCTCATCAGCAACAATCATCAACAACATCATCATCAGCAACATCATCATCAGCAACATCATCATCAGCAACATCATCATCATCATCATCATCATCATCATCGTCATCATCATCATCATCATCATCATCATCATCATCATCATCATCATCATCATCATCATCATCATCATCATCATCATCATCATCATCATCATCATCATCTATCATCATCATCATCATCATCATCATCATCATCATCATCATCATCATCATCATCATCATCATCATCATCATCATCATCATCATCATCATCATCATCATCATTCATTATCACCATCATGCCCGGAGGCGGTGTTGTACCGCCTCCGGGCATACCACACCGCCTCCGGGCATACAACACCGCCTCCGGGCATACTACACCGCCTCCGGCATACCACAAACCGCCTCCGGGCATACAACACCGCCTCCGGGCATACTACACCGCCTCCGGGCATACCACACCGCCTCCGGGCATACAACACCACCTCCGGGCATACTGCACCGCCTCCGGGCATACCACACCGCCTCCGGGCATACAACACCGCCTCCGGGCATTCTACACCGCCTCCGGGCATACCAGACCGCCTCAGGGCATACAACAACCGCCTCCGGGCATACAACACCGCCTCCCGGGCATACAACACCGCCTCCGGGCATACCACACCGTCTTCACGTCATCATCAGCAACATCATCAGCAACATCATCAGCAACATCACCAGCAACATCATCAGCAACATCATCAGCAACATCATCAGCAACATCATCAGCAACATCATCAGCAACATCATCAGCAACATCATCATCAACATCATCATCAACATCATCATCAACATCATCATCAACATCATCATCAACATCATCAGCAACATCATCAGCAACATCATCAGCAACATCATCAGCAACATCATCAACAACATCATCATCAGCAACATCATCATCAGCAACATCATCATCAGCAACATCATCATCATTCATCATCATCCATTATCATCATCATCATCATCATCATCATCATCATCATCATCATCATCATCATCATCATCATCATCATCATCATCAATCATCATCATCATCATCATCATCATCATCATCATCATCATCATCATTATCATCATCATGCCCGGAGGCGGTGTTGTACCGCCTCCGGGCATACCACACCGCCTCCGGGCATACAACACCGCCTCCGGGCATACTACACCGCTTCCGGGCATACCACACCGCCTCCGGGCATACAACACCGCCTCCGGCATACTACACCCGCCTCCGGGCATACACACCCCCTCCGGGCATACAACACCGCCTCCGGGCATACTGCACCGCCTCCGGGCATACCACACCGCCTCCGGGCATACAACTCCGCCTCCGGGCATACTACACCGCCTCCGGGCATACCAGACCGCCTCAGGGCATACAACACCAGCCTCCGGGCATACAACACCGCCTCCGGGCATACCACACCGCCTCCGGGCATACAACACCGCCTCCGGGCATACAACACCGCCTCCGGGCATACCACACGCGCCTCCGGCATACAACACCGCCTCCGGCATACAACACCGCCTCCGGGCATACCACACCGTCTCACGTCATCATGAGCAACATCATCAGCAACATCATCAGCAACATCACCAGCAACATCATTAACAACATCATCAGCAACATCATCAGCAACATCATCAGAAACATCATCAGCAACATCATCATCAACATCATCATCAACATCATCATCAACATCATCATCAACATCATCATCAACATCATCAGCAACATCATCAGCAACATCATCATCATCATCATCATCATCATCATCATCATCATCATCATCATCATCATCATCATCATCATCATCATCATCATCATCATCATCATCATCATCATCATCATCATCATCATCATCATCATCATCATCATCATCATCATCATCATCATCATCATCATCATCATCATCATCATCATCATCATCATTATCATCATCATGCCCGGAGGCGGTGTTGTACCGCCTCCGGGCATACAACACCGCCTCCGGGCATACAACACCGCCTCCGGGCATACTACACCGCCTCCGGGCATACCACAACCGCCTCCGGGCATACAACACCGCCTCCGGGCATACTACACGCCTCCGGGCATACTACACCGCCTCCGGGCAT
>JAXIVJ010000118.1:0-2500 GCA_036785665.1 Chirona hameri | reverse complement strand
CCGCCTCCGGGCATACTACACCGCCTCCGGGCATACCAGACCGCCTCAGGGCATACAACACCGCCTCCGGGCATACAACACCGCCTCCGGGCATACCACACCGCCTCCGGGCATACAACACCGCCTCCGGGCATACAACACCGCCTCCGGGCATACCACACCGCCTCCGGGCATACAACACCGCCTCCGGGCATACTACACCGCCTCCGGGCATACCACACCGCCTCCGGGCATACAACACCGCCTCCGGGCAAACTACACCGCCTCCGGGCATACCACACCGCCTCCGGGCATACAACACCGCCTCCGGGCATACTACACCGCCTCCGGGCATACCACACCGCCTCCGGGCATACAACACCGCCTCCGGGCATACTACACCGCCTCCGGGCATACCACACCGCCTCCGGGCATACAACACCGCCTCCGGGCATACAACACCGCCTCCGGGCATACCACACCGCCTCCGGGCATACAACACCGCCTCCGGGCATACAACACCGCCTCCGGGCATACCACACCGTCTCACGTCATCATCAGCAACATCATCAGCAACATCATCAGCAACATCATCAGCAACATCATCATCAACATCATCATCAACATCATCATCAACATCATCATCAACATCATCATCAACATCATCATCAACATCTTCAGCAACATCATCAGCAACATCATCATCAACATCATCAGCAACATCATCATCAACATCATCATCAGCAACATCATCATCCGCAACATCATCATCAGCAACATCCTCATCAGCAACATCATCATCAGCAACATCATCCTCAGCAACATCATCATCAGCAACATCATCATCATCATCATCATCATCATCATCATCATCATCATCATCATCATCATCATCATCATCATCATCATCATCATCATCATCATCATCATCATCATCATCATCATCATCATCATCATCATCATCATCATCATCATCATTATCATCATCATGCCCAGAGGCGGTGTTGTGCCGCCTCCGGGCATACCACACCGCCTCCGGGCATACAACACCGCCTCCGGGCATACTACACCGCCTCCGGGCATACCACACCGCCTCCGGGCATACAACACCGCCTCCGGGCATACTACACCGCCTCCGGGCATACCACACCGCCTCCGAGCATACAACACCGCCTCCGGGCATACAACACCGCCTCCGGGCATACCACACCGCCTCCGGGCATACTACACCGCCTCCGGGCATACCACACCGCCTCCGGGCATACAACACCGCCTCCGGGCATACTACACCGCCTCCGGGCATACCACACCGCCTCCGGGCATACAACACCACCTCCGGGCATACTGCACCGCCTCCGGGCATACCACACCGCCTCCGGGCATACAACACCGCCTCCGGGCATTCTACACCGCCTCCGGGCATACCAGACCGCCTCAGGGCATACAACACCGCCTCCGGGCATACAACACCGCCTCCGGGCATACAACACCGCCTCCGGGCATACCACACCGTCTCACGTCATCATCAGCAACATCATCAGCAACATCATCAGCAACATCACCAGCAACATCATCAGCAACATCATCAGCAACATCATCAGCAACATCATCAGCAACATCATCAGCAACATCATCAGCAACATCATCATCAACATCATCATCAACATCATCATCAACATCATCATCAACATCATCATCAACATCATCATCAACATCATCAGCAACATCATCAGCAACATCATCAGCAACATCATCAGCAACATCATCAACAACATCATCATCAGCAACATCATCATCAGCAACATCATCATCAGCAACATCATCATCATCATCATCATCATCATCATCATCATCATCATCATCATCATCATCATCATCATCATCATCATCATCATCATCATCATCATCATCATCATCATCATCATCATCATCATCATCATCATCATCATCATCATCATCATCATCATCATTATCATCATCATGCCCGGAGGCGGTGTTGTACCGCCTCCGGGCATACCTCACCGCCTCCGGGCATACAACACCGCCTCCGGGCATACTACACCGCCTGCGGGCATACCACACCGCCTCCGGGCATACAACACCGCCTCCGGGCATACTACACCGCCTCCGGGCATACCACACCGCCTCCGGGCATACAACACCGCCTCCGGGCATACTGCACCGCCTCCGGGCATACCACACCGCCTCCGGGCATACAACACCGCCTCCGGGCATTCTACACCGCCTCCGGGCATACCAGACCGCCTCAGGGCATACAACACCGCCTCCGGGCATACAACACCGCCTCCGGGCATACAACACCGCCTCCGGGCATACCACACCGTCTCACGTCATCATCAGCAACATCATCAGCAACATCATCAGCAACATCACCAGCAACATCATCAGCAACATCATCAGCAACATCATCAGCAACATCATCAGCAACATCATCAGCAACATCATCAGCAACATCATCATCAACATCATCATCAACATCATCATCAACATCATCATCAAC